>PRKT01001209.1:0-44058 GCA_003671525.1 Saccostrea glomerata | reverse complement strand
GTTTTTTTTTTTTTTCTTCTTCTTTTTTTTGTCTAGAAATTTCTGGTTTGGATTTTTTTTTTTTTTTACCAGCGTGACCCTCTCGAAAAAAATCCTGAATCCACGCCCGTTTTTTTAATTCACATAAAAATCAAAATAAATATTAAATTTATTCAAATATGTGTGGCAGTTGGCAGTAAGCAGCTGGCTGTTGGCAGTAAGCAGTCAGCAGTTGGCAGTAAGCAGTTGGCTGTCATATATGGAATTCCATATATATATATATATATATCTAATATCCACAACATTTATGACAATTTCAAAAAAAAAGTTCAGGCTACAATTATCTACTGAAGAACAATATTGCTGATATATGTTGCAATGAAAGTAAGTTTGGGGTTTATTATTTCTTATTCCGCTCTTTTAAATATCATAGACACGATGTGTAAATACATATCGGGATCGAAATACCAAAAAATACTGCCATCCAAAGTTCAAGTCCAAAACGCAGACGTTGAAAAGGGTGAAACGAGTATATAATAAGTCACTGTAGAAAGCAATATTCTTGGGAGGAACACGTGTTAAATAATTGGTAATCAAAGTAAGGTCATATCTCCTTGACATAACCTGAGTTTTGATTTGTTTACGATAGATTGTGTGTAAGTTGTTAACAAGGAAGTAAATTATCCATAGCCATAGGAAAAGGGTTTGACTTCCGCATAATCGATTATTATGAAATTTTAGCCAGATTTCCGAAAATTTTGTTCATTTCATTGAGAATTCAAACCGAAATATGTTTGTTTAACATGATTTTCTTCAAAAATTGAACACATGCTTTCATTTTTAGACGGGGTCACGTGACCCCGTCTATTAGTTTTCTGTTAGAGCCCTCAAACAGGTTGGGACCAATCGCCCAAATGGGATATAATAGTCTGTTTGGGATATAATATCCCAAATGGGCTATAAATTTACAGTGCAAAAATTGAAAATTTTTATTTTGGTAATAAATATCATAAATTGCATCAAAACACTTAAAAGGGAATAACTTTTGGTAAGCAAGTTTTTCTGCAACCCTACCATTTGTTAGATTGATCCCCAAGAAGTTAAGGAACATCCGAGGGATTGATCTCCTAAACAAATGCCATACAGGAAAACTTGTCAACCAAAAGTTATTCCTTTTTAAGTGTCCTAATGCGGATTTATGATATTTATAGCCAAAATAAAAATTTTCAATTTTTGCACTGTAAATTTATAGCCCATTTGGGATATTATATCCCAAACGGACTATTATATCCCATTTGGGCGATTGGTCCCAACCTGTCAAACAGGAAGCCGTGGTGATAACACATGAATTAAATCTACGCTATATGAAAGAGTGCAGAAATTGTTTTGACCAAAATATAAACATTCTGTATCAAACTGAAGAAAGCGATATGAACTTTTTTCTAAATAAAATTAATGAAGCATTTGGTAAACGTAAACTCAAAATATTAATTGTAAAACACACTAGTAAACAAAGTACTCTCCTGCGTAGTATTACGACTGCGTATGCATCAACCATTGGTTACTTCCAGAGAAATATTAGTTCGGACCATGTGAAATTCGGACAATTCAACAAGGTTTCTAGACTTAGCAATTATTGAAATTTCTACTTCAAATTAAATGAAAAATGCGAATATATATTATTCACAGTTTTTTTTAAATTTGTTAATTAAAAAAATTTCAAAACTCATTAAAAAAAGTACGATTGTGAAATCTAACATGAAAACTATTTTGTCCCCGTCTTTCAGTACTGTCTCAGTACTTTGATTGATTTTGCAATTGGGAATGGGTCCCTTATAGATAGTTTTCGATTGACCTAAAGTTATCTCCCGTTGATGGCCATATTGGAGGTCGACTCGGTGAGTTTTCCTCTTTGTCTTACCAAGTTTAAGAAAATATAGCAGAAATATTTGGTGGAAAATCTTTATTAAATAAATTTTTTTAAATAAAGGAGGCTTCCAAAAGTTTATATACTTCAGAAAAATAATGATTCCTAATTCAAAATCGCATATATAAAAATTTAAAATTGGTAGAATAATGAAGGAATATGAGCATTTGGACCTCCAGTATGGCGGCCAACGGGAGTTAACTTTTGCTAAATTTAGGTAAATTTGGCCCTAAACGGTTCAATGGAAAATCCCTGAATAAATTACGAAATCTTGAATCTTCTTTAAATACACCTAGTAAAATGTTGTTGCAATAAAGATTCTGACACTCATAGTCAAGACAAACCACTTTAAAAAAAGACGTACTACAATTAATCTCAGCGAGACGGCGTAAGGACTAAAATTAGGTCTGGTGTCCCTCGACATGTCAGATCAATGTTATACAACGTGATTAGGGCTTTCTTGCCCTCGACTGCTTGTTTCAATCAATACGGGCTGAAATGAATTAGCTTCCCACTTCAGCTTTTTCTTTGAAACTTTCCTCTCTTACTTTTAAAAGGTTTAAATCCAACAAAATATAAAGTTGTTGATTTTTCACAGAAATATTCCATTCATGTAAGCCTCCACTGCTGATAAGTTCCGCAATAATCTGCTTCAAATATTTCGTACTATAGTTCATTCCTATATGAAATACAGTATAACTCGGTTATTTATATAACATAGTCACTGTGACCTTTGAAATTACCTCGCTATCTCTGTAATTCATTATATCTGTGTAAGAAATTCGTAAAATTTATATAGATGGAGATCAAAGATGACTTCACTATATCTGTGAAATTAGCAATATCCGTGCTCGTACTAAATTATTTTTACTTAAGTAGTAGAATGAAGTATTCGAAGCAGCTATTGCAAAACTCTTCAGCATTGGAGGTTTAAATGAATGGGATATTTTCATGAAAAATCGACAAGTTTATATTTTGTTGACATTTAAACCCTTTGAGGGGGGGGGGGGGGGGGTCACATAAAGACATCAGTGTTATACAAGTTTGAGAATGCATATAAAAATGTCTTTTTAAAAATCTATTAAAAATGATTATAAAGAAACATCCCTGGACAGTGTAAATGAAAGCTTGTTTAAATCATGATGCCCTAGGGGTAGGGTGAGGCAACAAAAGGGGATCTAAGTTTCACGTAACAATATAGGAGATGAATTATTTTCTCAAGCAATGATTACTCATATTAATATAGAAGCATCCTCAAGTGGTGTAGATTTCATTATTTGTTCGTCATGACCCATGGGGTATGATGACAGTAGATGAATATATAGGGAGAAAATCCATTAAAGCCATGATTAGTTAGTTCACTAGCATGATATATAGAAATTTTTACGTTGATTTTATTTTGCAAATCTGGGTCAAAATTCTGTTGATTAATTTTTATGTTTTAATATTTTGCGAATGACCACTACTTTGTTTACATTTTCTTATTGTTGAATTATTTTTAAGAAAAATATTTTTGCGAAAGCAATGAACTCACAAATTTGCTAAAAATTTATCTACAGCAAAAATTTTCAGATTTACGGTATATCTACATCCATAAACATACCCAAAGAAAGTGTTGTTTGACATTTTGGACCTATCATAGTGTTTCATAAGCTAAATGGTTCATTATTTATATATAGGTTAATTGTCTCAATTTATTTTGACAGATTACCCAGAATCCTACTATCAAATCATCACGAAGAGGAAAGAATCGTCTCCTTACAGGTTTTTTTTTCAATCTCTCACAAGGGTACATGTATATTGATTGACCCTTGTGCATGCATTAATTTACATTGTAATTGTTTTTATATACCTAGGTATATACTTCAAGTCTTGTATGTACATGTATACATGTATCAACATATTCTTAAAAAAAAGCAAATATTATTTGAATTTTAACACTTCTTGTGAATTACAAGCTCAAGGACTCTTTATTTTTATATATATAAGATACATGTAATAATATTAATTTATTTTGACAGATTCCCCAGTGTGTACTATTCAACCATTATCAGGGAAAGGGAAGCATCGTCTCCTTACAGGTTTTTAAATCTCTTTTACCTAGAGGATATTCAAAGTTTTGTAGTTGAATGCAAAAGATCACAGACAAAACTCTGTAGGTCACCTGAACTATTGCTATCTGTTTTCGTTCCGTCATCGTATGTTCACTTTTAAACATTTTCACCTCTTTCTCTGCAAGCAGCAAAAACCAAACCAATTTCAACCAATTTTGGCATTAAGCATCAATGAGTGAAGGGTAACAACAATTGTGAATTTTATGGTCCCTGATAAGCAAAATTGCCTTTTCCAAAATTGTAAATTTTATGGCCATGGGGTCAGGGATTTTGGTGTTAAGGTGGAGCTCTACTGGTTTTTATAGTGAAAATACATTAGGCCATTTGTTTAAAATTAGTTTACAAATTTCAAAATTTGTCCGTCTTCCGTCCATCCTTCTGTCTGTCTGTAAACTTTTCACATTTTCAAGGTCTTTTCATCAACCACTGGGCCAGTTTTAACCCAACTTGGTACAAAACATTCTTTAATGAAGAGAACTTTAATTTCTTAAAATGAAGTTAAAATGAAGGGCCATGCCCCCTCAAAGGGAAGATATTCAAGAAAAGACAAAAAATATAGTGGATCCATTAAAAAAATCTTCCCAAGAGCCAGAAAAGCTGAAACTTTTTTAGAAACATTCTGGTATAGTGTACATGTAGAATCTAAATTGTTCAAATTGTAAACTTATATGGGAGCATTCTGGGATAGTGTAGATTATAGATTGTTCAAATAATGACCCCCAGCGGTAGGGTGGGCCACAATAGGGAATCCAATTTTAACATTTAAGTATAGGGGAACAAACTTTTAAGATTTTCACAAGAACCACTGGGCCAGAAAGCTGAAACCTATATTGTAGAATCCTGGGATAGTGTAGATTCTAAATTGTTCAAATCATGACTTCTGGGGATAGGGCAGGGTCTCAATAGGTCTTACTCTTACATATTGGAAAATCTGTTAAAGATCAAAGTTACTCAGGTGAGTGATGTGACCTATGGGCCTCTTGTTTAAAAATTGCTGAAACCATAAATCCCTGTCAGATGAAAGCTATCATTAGAATTTTTTTTATTTCATAATGAAGACAACTTTCTTTTTATTTAAGTATAGATAAGATAAAATAAGATAAGATCAGATATCTTCTAAATATAAATAAGCTGAAGAGATGTATGTTTTGTAGTAATGGTGAATTATAATGTATTCTTTATTTTTTTTACACAGAACACAGTAACAAGATGAATGGAGGCTACCTGTACATGTATACAGTTTTTACCAGATACAAGAAATCAGTGTGGTATACATTTCTCTGTTACTTTATTTAACTGTACAGTTGTTACCAGATACAAGAAATCAGTGTGGTAATGGTATACAATTCTCTGTTACTATTTGTAACCATGTCAAAACACACTGTAGATCATACCTACCTATTAAGTCACGATCACGAAAATCTACATTGAATACTGCTCATTGACAATATTGTAAGTCTATAAAGAAGACATAGTTTATCATGTTTTAGCATGCTACAGTGTGTAAATTATAAAGTTCTTCTCTCTTCTACTGGAGATAGTTGACGTTTAATATTTCAAATGAATTCATTATCCTGATATATGAAAAAAACTGTAATGGGTATAAATGTTTTTTATATTTTTTTTCATTGAAAATGTCTTCAGTTGATAAATTATTATACTTGTAACTTGAGAAATCTAAATCTTCAATTTGAACAATGTTATTATTTATCAATATTGATTTTTAAGATCAGACTTATGGTGAACAGTTGGACCCTTCTAGAGAGATCCTGAATAAAAAAAGTACTCAGTGTAAAGGTATTTGTATTTATCTTTTTCTTAATTCAATTTTATTCTTCATGTTATTAATGATATATGCCTACAGAGAGATTTGTAGAGGATTCAGTACTCAGTGTAAAGGTATTTTATGTTTTTCTGTATCTTAATTCAATATAATATTCTTATGTTATTAAAACTAAGACATTGATATAGCAGTATGCATACATTATATGGAGAGACGTGTAACTGATGTAGATAATTCTGTTACAATGTTGTAATTTACAGAGAGACATATGTAACTGATATAAATAATTCTGTTACAATGTTGTAATTTACAGAGAGATCTCCCTGACTGAGGAAATCCACACGGGATTCTGTAATAAAACATCAGGATAAAGAAATAGATGTCTTCTGTCAATAATGTATAGATTAGTGTTACACAAATCTGTCACAGTGAGAGGTGTTAGGTGGTGTCGTCACATTACCCGTGTTACATCAGACCGGGTCTGGGTCAGTGATGATAAAGGCAATATCATACTGACAAACACTAAAGGTGAAGAACTAGATCGTGTGACAGATATACGTAGTGATGTGGGAGGACACACTGTGAACCGTGAGTGTGATCTAATTTATATAGACAGTGAATATAACATAAATAAACTGTCTACAGAGGACAAAGAAAAGACTACGATAATAAAGTACAACACAGCACCATGGAGACCAGTGTGTGTCTACAGCTCCCCCTCCACTGGACACCTGCTGGTCGGGATGTCTAATACTGATACAGAGACAGGCAAGGTAGTGCGGTATAACTCCACAGGAGAAAACATCCAGACCATACAGCACAACAACAACACAGGTCAGAGAGTTAAGGAACTGTATAGAGTACCTAGATACATCACAGAGAACCGCAATGGAGATGTTATTGTGTCTGACTGGGACCGTGGTGCTGTAGTGGTGACAGATCGTGACGGTAATTACCGATTCTCCTACACAGGTCCTCCATCAGGATCAGGACTACGGCCACGTGGAATCTGTACTGACGCGCTGTCACACATCCTGGTGTGTGATTGGAGAACCGGCTCAGTACAGATTTTAGACTGTGACGGTAATTATCTGACAGAGATACAGACACGACAACACGGGATAGAGTATCCACACGGCCTGAGTTATGATGAGGACACTAATCTGCTGTGGGTAGGGGCATGGTACTACAACAACACAGTCAACCTATACAGAGTGGTAGATACAGACTCTCTAACTGGTAAGTAATGATATACATAGTTATAATTCTGCACTTTTAATCACATGTATTTCAATTGTTTTACAATACTGTGTGTACACAATATGATAAAGACAATTTGATAATTATTGGGAAAGCCATTACTTAATCATTTCATGGATTGTTTTCAGTTTAATAACACAACATGTTTAGTTTAGTTTGATGACAAGTAGACAGGGAATATTTCTAAGAAGGGAATTTAAGAATTGTAAAGTATTTTTATAATTTTACTTGTATGAATTATAACTAGCTACATTATTTAAAATATTAATATATTTACATTAGTTATAAATAATTTAAATTTGGTTGTAACGAGTGATTTGTTTGTAAAAAAAAAAACTTTACATTATATATGTATAGTAGGCTGCTAATATGAGGAATGGAAGGGTATTTAATGTGTTGGTTTAATGTTTGTTTAACTGAACATTTATAAAATATGTCACTAAAAATTGTAAGGAAATGGAATCTAGGGAATAGTCAACTATTCAGTGGGTATGGTGGGGGAGGGTTGGGGGATTTGGAGATTAAGGGTATGAAAGGGGGGTATTCTACATGTAATTCTTAACAGTGTTTGATATATTGGCATTATTCAAGTTCTTTCAATATATTGTACTTCATTCACAAAAAAAAATTCCATCTCTACAGTATTTTCAAATAGTTTTATAAACAGAAGACATGATTTTGATATCAACACCAGTGACATTAACCCAGCTGTGTCTAGGAATGTTGTGTATTTCTGTAGCAGGTGTTCAGTAAATCTACACTGTGTACTGGGGTGACATTGACATTAACACAGCTCTGTCTAGGAATGTTGTGTATTTCTGTAGCAGGTGTTCAGTAAATCTACACTGTGTACTGGGCTGACATTCTACATGTATATTACATCATGCATTACATATAGTGTTCACTGATCGTAGCAGTAATAACTAAGTTGTGTCATTTATTCAGAACTTTTTTGTGTATAAATCAAAAACTTAATCATTTTATTGCAGTGGATACTTAATACTTCACTACATGTAAATGTAAAAAGTAAAATGTCTAATATCATGATTATTTTGGCAAAAAAAAAGAAATATTTTGACTTTGCTGCAGATTTTAGATATTTTAAGGCTAAGAAAATTGTAAATATATGTACTTCTTTTAATAGACTCGACAAACTTAATTTCTTCTGAGCAGATAATGATATGATGATATTAAGAAAATTATAACATGTTATTTTTCAAGGAAAAATAATTCCATTTCATTAACATTTCAGAGGTCAATCACACATCTTCTGCCAATTTTGCCAACATTGAGACTAATTTTCCTAAAATCTTTGGATATTACTGTACAATCTCTATGTCTTACATTTTTGTGCAAAGCTGTAGATTTTTATGCAACATTTTAAAGTGAGGTGGGTTAAGGATGAAATGATTAAAATAAGTTATATTATGTTGGATTTCAGTGTGTTAATTGTTAAAGATAGATTTCTTTTACTGTCATGAACCATCTATTGGTACTTGATAACCCAAGCACAGCATAACTAAATCCTTGCAGATGCCAGTAGATTTACAATAATGAGTAGTAAAGTATCAATAACAGGAATAAGTTACTGAAGAAAAGCATAATCAGGGGAAGATAACCCAAAATGTTGACATTCAATAACTGTAATAAATTATTTCAAAAATAACTTGTTTCCATGATGCCCTTGACTGCTACATGTATAAATGTAAAAAAAAAAATAAGTAAAAAAGTGAAATGTTGCGGACAAGTGTACTGTAATCAAATCTTAATATACTCCCCGTCAATGAAAACGCAACACTCTACTATTAGGGTGAAAAATTATAAACGAGATATAACTATGTACGAAACAAGTTAGGACATCTTTTACTTTGCCAAATCAGTTATTTAGTAATTGAATGGTTTTCATTCCATAACTGAAAGTTGATTTTTTAGCCCTCTGAACAGATAACATTTAATAGCCATTCTCTGTAAGCATTTAAACTCTTATATAGGGAGTGTGGCACGCATGGTCTTGGATTTTTATGAAACTTGGCATACATTCCTCTTTTGATGTATGTACCTAAAATTCATAATAAAATGGTTGCTATGGTCCATGGTTACCATGGCAACCAACATACATTTTTCATGGCCTAAAAATTGCTAAAATTGATGAAAAATGACCCTTTTTGACTGATTAAAAGTCTTTAATGGAACAAGCTATCAACATGACTTTACCTTTTTGCCAAAAAACATCATTTTACATTGCTTTAGAAAATATTTAGTATTTCAGTAACTTTTTCCTCATAGCAAAAAAATCCCTCATTTATAGGTAGGATTTTGCTTGTGTAAAATTGTAGATTTAAGGCGCTTTTGAAAAGCCTGGTATAAATTTTTGCGGATAGTTTGGAAAAAATGAATACATTAATTTGAAAGTCCACATATAGTTCTAATATACACTACATAGAACTACTTGGTTTTCATATTTAGTTTTCTTGTTACCATGGTTACAAACTAATGCTTTTTTTCAAAATCCTACAAAAATAAAATATGTAGATACAATCAGGATCCATGTTATTGCCTGAGTATTTTAAAATGGATTAAATCAAATTTAGATATATAGTAAACAATAGTAAAAACAAAGCGGAAAAATCAATTTTCATGACTAAGGGTCAAAGGTCAAGGTCAAAATGGCCGGTTTTGATAGATATTGAAAAGAAAACTAAACAATTTTTTTTTCGGTGTCATAAGTAATATTTGTGTTTTAAACAACAAATGAAGAAACAAAGTTACAGTTCTGGTCAACAATAACTAACAACATATGAATGTGTGCCCATATGGACAGGAGGTCAAAGTTCAAGGTCACAGTGGTATATAAAGAACAATGCACGCTAACTCTCAATTTCTGCCTTTATTTTGCTACCATTTTATTCAATATTAATGGCAATTTAGCCATTAAATCTTTATTAAATATAAAAAACAGTTGAATGGTATTTGATTCATTATTTTAATACCAGTGCTAAATAGCACATTATCCCTTATTTCAACTCTTGAAATAAGGGGGGGGGGAGTCAATGATATTTTTCATTGAAATCGGACTTTCAAGTATCACTATATTTTAAAAAAAATCTCGGATGTAATTAAATGTTATGAAATTTTTTTTTTCATGTTTAACACAAATAAGTAAAACATACATATTAATAAAATACACATTTTTAGCTGTTAATCACTTTGAAATCGGGAGAAAATAGGCATTTATTTTCGTTGTTTTTTTTTGTCAATAAAAATACCCCCCCCCCCCCTTGTCTGTTTTAACATTTTATTATCATGGGATATCTCAAGAAGCCTATGATCTTTTTCAATTTGAGTTTATACCACAACTTGCTTTGGCTTAAAATGACCCCTCATTATTTCTAAGTCAAAAAGTTAAGGTAGAAAAAGACATTGTTTGTATGTAAACCTCTTATTTCTGAGTGATATCTCAAAAAGCATTTAGGTTAGCTTAATTTTTGTTCATAGCGCTCTATGGTCCCGCCCGCCCCACTTTAAGTGTCCAATCCCTTACCCAACCACCTCCGACACCACCATCCCCCTTCTTAATCTACAGCAGGGGACACATATTCTTTGAATAAGCTTGTTAATAATTCATTTATACTCGGTTATTCGGAATACTGGCATTGAAAATGTTGTATCCTGGCCTCGATCCCGTATATTGAATGTATTTTATTGAAAACTGGTTTTACATTCTCCCTTTAGCTTGATGTATAATGTGAAAAAAGCTTATATAAGTACAGTTTTCAGGTTTTATTGATATAAAGGTAGGCATTTAAGAATATTGGATGAATATACACTTTCCATATAGAGTGCAAGACTTCTTGTATGTAGAGAATTGCGCTACAAGCATGTAAAGGCACTCTTCTTCTGTTTTAGTAAACTAATCCCTTGCTCCTAAATGTATTTTAAACCATATAAACAAGCCGAACTTTTAAAGTGACGGTCAAAATGTGTTTTCCAGTGACTTTTTTTTCAGAATAGTTGACGGAAAAATCTAATTTACTTTACAATATCATTCTTTAAAAAATTAGATTTTAGCGATGTTGATGGTAAATATTTCAACACAAATATGCCTTGATCTACGCAAAAGATCTGATAGTCCCAAAGTTTATAATAATAATCTGTTGTAAATATCTGCTGGACCTATTCGAATAATCTGCTATTGTGCTTTAATTACATGTAATTGTTTTTTGTTTTTTTTAGGGGGGGGGGGGTCAGAAATTATTTATTATTATATACTGCTAGTCAGATTTAATATTGTACTGCTATTAGTTGAAATCATAATGTATCTTAGGCCAGAGAAATGATAAACCGCTAACTTTAAATTTGATTCACATACAATTTTATTTCTATGCAACTACCCAAATCATCAAAAGTATATTTTTGTTTTGACTGGTTAACAAAACATTTTATACTTGTTTATCCTGTTTAAAAACTAAATAATATGACTGTGTATACTATGGGTTTGGGGACGACTTTTGATCCAGAAGGGGGGGTGGGGGATTAAGTTAAGTTTATTTTCATGGCAGGACATATCATTTATTTCCAAGATGTTTTTTAGGGAAAATTATTTATTTTTAATGTTTTTTTTTCTTTGCTCTTAAGACTTTTTTTCACAGAAATAATATGTATTATACCATGGGTTTCAAACAATATTGCTGAATTTGAAATAATAATCATAACGACCTGTGAATGGGAATTGTAGCTATTATTCAGTATAATTTTTTTTTCCTTTCAGCCAAGGACATATTCAGTTTTTTTAACATTATTAGTCTCTATAATAACATTCAGTTTATAAAAATTCATTTGCTTTCCAATGCCTTATTCATTGCAGTCCTCCAGTATTATGAGTATATCATTCTGACTGATCGTAAGACACAGTAATTCTTAAAAATGAAAAACAAATTCATAATACAAAGAATTCTGATATTTCAAGTTTATCTTGAATCCTGTTTTGAAACTCTTAGACCTTGAGACTAATGCATATGTACAGAGCTGATTTCCTGAACTATGTAGTCTAGCTTGTACATTTCGCCATTTTTCACATATCAAAAGTATTCTTTTGCATGTAGGATATAAACAGAGGCTAAAATTTGTATGCAAATTAAATAAACAGGAAAAACAGTTGATTTTACTTGAATTCTTGGATATACAGAGCTGTATGCTGAAAATATGTAAACAACTTCCAGTCATTTTTGTCTAATGATTTTTTTATCTTTCCCACTGAAGAGCTCACAATTATCAAAGGGAGATAATTCAATTTCAAAGTTATTGTCTGCTATTTTAATCAAAGAATCCTCATATTTATAGAGAGAATACCAACAAGGTTTTAACATGCCTTTTAAAATTAGATGTTATATTTCTTATTTCTGTGAGTAACATGGATTGAAGAAGCCGCATTTCTTTAAAAAACTTTCCCAAATATTGCATTGTTTCACAAAAAATCAACTTTAGACACCGTTTCCATGGTAACTACACAACATTCATATGATCTAACTATATTTTTTGAAGTAGTTTATGAGGTGGTACTTTCCAGCCAAATTTGAAAAAAATCTGTGACTATGCGTGCCACAAAAGTTTAAGTGGTTACAGAGAATGAGTATTAAATAAAACACCTCCCCCTTCTTACAATTTCATCAACACATGCTAGTCCGCCATGTACAACATAAATGTACGCAGTCCGATTTCTACCATGCATTAGGTTTATCAATGTCTTTATCTGAGCGAAATAAATGTTCTTGGGCATTTTAAATTGCCTGTTGTTCAGATACTGCGGTCGAATTTTCTCTAACTTGGCGTAGTGTAGTAACTCTTGAACTTCAGGTCAAGAAACTGTTCTTTATGCTATTGAAACACATGAGCCTGATGAGTGGTTAAATAGTGTACATTTGCATCTGCAGCTCTTTTTTCTTTATTTTGAGAATCTCCATCTTAAGCAATGAAAATCAGTCATTTTGAGGAAATATAGGAATCACACCCGGTAAAGAAAGAAGGATTTATTTCACGGCCTTTTAGTACATTACTTATGATAAACAGCTACAAAACCTCGAAAACTCAAAATATTGTTAAAAATTTTATTAAAAATGCAAAAAATTGATTTCTGTGAAGAGGGCTAAAAAGCAACTTCCGGTAGAGGAAAAAAATTCATTCAACCGTTAAATAACTGATTTGACAAAGTAAAAGATGTCTTAACTTTTTTGGTACATAATTATAACCCGTGTATACTTTTTACCCTAAAATTAGAGTGTTGCGTTTTCATTGACAGTGAGTATATAATGTCAGCCTTACACTTGATATGGGTTAACAGAAAGAAAATAGAAATTATATGATAATGCTGAAATACTAAAACATATATCTTACTATCTTATGCATATTCCTATTTTCTTCTTAAAAGGTCTCCCTCTGGAGGATTTCAAATGCAGGAAACATCCAAGCCGTCCGTTATCCCAGTTCTGTATCCCGTGTGACGTCACCTTGTGTCAGGAGTGCATCAGGACCTCCAGTGATCATAAGAGACATGACGTTAGAGATGTTGAGAAATTATTCAGAGAAATTCACAAGAGAAAAGGTTTGTAATGATGCATGCAGAATGTGTTTTATTTAAAAAATCTAGACATTTATTTTTGAGAGTGTAAGAGTTTATAGTTGCCAGGTGTTGTATATATGTAATTAGTGAGGCCACGCTCCTACTAACACCAGCTAGTGGATTAAACTTTTAACTCAGTCAGTAGAGCGTTGGATTTTAAATCTTAGGGTTGTAAGTTCAAGCTACAGTGTGGCCACCCCTTAGCTAATCGGTCATAAGAGTTTACCTTTCCATTAGATCACTTGAGTCAGGTGAACTTAATATTTTTCTTTTTTTGTGTATGTCCAGCATCCCTCTTGTGCTAGCATTTGAAAATTCTTTCCTTCTCTGAAATTTTAACCAATTATGGGGCACCCTTGCTGGAAAATAGTAGAGCATCTGCTGTAGAGTTGATTCCTGATAGTAAAAAATATGGAAACATTCTAAAGAAGTGTCAATGCGAGTTTATTCAACCCCTCCCACTTCGGGGGATAGATATGGATCACTTGTATTTTTTAACTTTAAATACTTAATTAATTTCTTCTGTTTTTTCTCCAGCCAAAACTAAAGTGAGTGTTGTGGTACATGGGACTTTCTGTTTATTTGTAGATGGAGACGCAGTTTTGATGTGCCTTTTGCTTTGCCCTTCATACAAATTAAATCTGGAAGAACAACTCTGGATAGAGAAGTATAATGCTGTTGCTAAAGTTTTCAAATTCAAGAAGATTCAGAAGCCATTTAATCTTAGCAACTTAAAGAAGTACAAACCAATACTGAGACAGGACGGAGTGAATGTTGAGTTTTCTTCTGATTTCTTTAAACACACCAGTTTCCTTAGATTCGCTAAAAATCCAGATTTTGTGGATATTTTTCTGACTTCGGCAGAAAAGAGATATATATAGTCCGTATGCAGGTGATGAAGGTATATTGCTGCATAAGTAAGGGAAGTTGACGATAGAAAAGTTAAAGTCGTCACGTTTATCATATACCGGTAACTTGGTTGTGACAAGTAGTTCCAGTCATTGATACAGAGAGGTATCTAAAGTTTACAACCTCTCTTGACTGACGTTTAATCTAACTTTAGATATAATATATTCCTAAGTAGAAGAAAGGCTGTCCCTGACTGTCAACAATTCAAAATGTATAATGAATGTTAACTACAAGATGCGTTTTTTTTTCGGTCAAATCTCATGATTTTTTTTTTCTTACTAATATTTTTTAAATATTACATACAATGTTTTCTACTTTCAATACTAGTGATGCAATTGTGTTATTGACATCTTGAATTAAATTTAATTACCTGTGTATTTATACAATGTCATCAACAATTACAAATGTAAAGTATTCAACCAAGATTTTTTTTCCCCTATACCTTCACTAAACAATTTACATTAGTACATACAATCCATAGGAAATACTGAAAAGTATTATGATATAAAACAGTAAAACATTCTCCTACTTTTCAAAAGTAACTCCTAACCCAATAATTCACAGTTGGTAACACTTCATGATAAAGATATTTTTTTAGAATAGTAAGGGTTTTAAATGAAAACAGAGTTAAAGTTAATAAGCAGAAGATACATATAAAGAACATTTTAATCTTTAATTAAAGCCTTAATAAAACCATCTTAGTTATAAGGGAAATCTAAAATTCCAAATTTTCAAATAACCACGACAACTGTTAACTATGTATTTTTATTCTGTGGTTTATCAAGAGAATAACATATATGTACTAAATGTTTTAGTGGCATCGGCACAAACAACGTTTCTAGTCCAATTCATGAATACATACAATGCAAGGAGCGGAGGAATATCTCGTTCATTCATGATCACGCAAAGAACTCCGCACCCAGTAATTACCCTAAATTTTAGAAACGTAAATTTATGTATATTATATATATTATGTACATTATATTGAAGACACAGTTAGAACTCATTTGATTGCTTGCTTGATTGATTTGTATGCACAAGTGAGTAAAGGCTACATATGGATCTGGGGTCTCTAAGCAAATATTCTCATTGGTACCAGTAAATGCTATATCTACAGTATATAAAAAATAATATTTCTTTTCTAGTACATTCTTAGTTTTCACGACATGCAATAGCCAGTTCACATTATTGCGTCATATTATGACATCATCAACCTCTACTACACAAGTTTAAAAGGAATATCAACAAAATCGTTATGGCGCAAAGGCATATCTTACTCTTTTCTTTACAAAAAAAAAACAACAAAAAACAAAATAGACACAGTATATTACAAGGATTTTAGATGTTGCTGCACAAATGCTGACATTCTGTTCTGCACAAATGCCGACATGCTGTTCAGTTACTATTTTTACATTTTAAGAATAAAATAAAATAAAATTGTACAGTCCAGTGTGAGTTTTCTACATTTTTTATCGTTTGAGAAAGTACTTGGGATTTATGCAGCAATTTTATCAATTTTTAGAATTGTTTTCCGAATATTAAACATTTATTTTACATTAATTAGGAAATGCCCTTGCGCAGACATTGATTTGATTGTGTGTTCAATTACCTTGATTAGGGAAAAGTAATGACATCATAATACGAGGTCATAATCTGTACTAGCTTTAACATGCTGTAGATACTTGGTATGAATAAGAAAATCGATTTGAACTTTCTCTGTATATAAAATATACAACATGTGCACATTTATTAACTCACTTGCATAGAAACGTCCTTATACAGCCTTAACTCACCTGCGTGTTGCCTCATATTCAATCCGGGGATATTTAACTCAATTAAGAATGCACCCTAAAGTTGCCGACATAAGACATCAGATTTAATCTTTTCCCTTTATTCAGGGCTTATTAAGTGAGGGTTCTTTATCGCGAGGATGCTCACTTTGACACAGGACATCGATTTTTTTTAAGGTTTCATCTGACCAAAAGACACATTATTCTAATGCCTGGCATTTGCCGAGAGAACAATCAGTACCTTTTCTATGTCTTTTTTTCTGAACAAAGCTTGGCCTCTCGATTACGAGGTAGACCCCCTTCTAGCATGCTTTCGTGGCCATTAGTACATGTAATGATTTACATATAAAGAGCGATATTTCGATAAAAAAAAAATACATCGCATTTTGTGTGCAATGAGAACAAGACAAATGTCCAACTCAGCTTTGTTAAGGAAGGCCAGAGTTCACATTCCTGGTACACCGTATTCGAAGTTGAATTGTGACGTCATTGAAATTTAACAAGCCACAAAAATTAATTAACGAAATGATGATTCGTAAATAACAACATGGATTTATTTATTTTATCAATTATATATGAACTCTTGTAAAATTGCAATACTTGATAGCAATACGGTCGAGTAAAAGAAGAAAATCATTTGTCAAATATGATCATCAGTCATGACATGATGCAGCACATGTGATAAAGAGGACTAGATTCACTGGTTTGTTAATTACAAGAATACTTAAATAAATGTGAAATTTATAAACCTAATTATTAATACTTAAAGAAAATAATTCAGTAAATACAATTAGTAGAAAATATGAATTTAACTATTAGCATAGGCGTTGTACAGGGACACGGAATGTAGAGAATATCGCTAAAGCGATAAGCGCATTCGTGATTTACATAAAGTCATCATTTCGTAAGTTCTTTGGTCGATACAATGACCTTGTCAGCAAATACAATTTATCATTGAGTCAAATGCTGACTGACGTTTTTCATACCAATTGTTAGTTCATTATTTATACACTGAATTGACGACGGATTTTTTCCCGTTGTTTCCTGATCATGACAGCAGGCGCACTGCGGGTGTGACCGGTCGGCAAGGGATGCTCACTCCTCCATAGCGCCTGAGAAGATGCTTGAGTTTCTGATTTACAATATCTATGTGGTTTTTGGAGACCAGGTATTCCAACAATCTATTGGAATTCCCATGGGTACCAATTGCGCTGTTTTATTAGCGGACCTATTTTTATTATCATATGAAGCAGAATTTGTGCGAAATCTTATGTGTGAAAAGAAGAAAAAGCTTGCTGTGGCCTTCAACTCGACATTTTGATATATCGACGACGTATTGTCAATTAACGATGGTAATTTCCATTTCTACGTCGATTCGATATATCTTACTGAGATTGAGATAAAAGACACCACAGCGTCTGGCACATCTGTTTCATACTTGGATATTTTACTTGAAAAAGACCTTAATGGTAATTTAAAAAAAAACACATTTCAGTTCATTTTGATCACAGTTTCTATTACATTGTGTGATTATTGTTTCCTTTTATATTCCAACTGGTATTTTTATTTTTATCTTTTTCCTCATGTTTCGTGATTATTCCCACTTTTTCTGTCGTCTATTACATGATGATACGGATTGAGAGGTTTGTCACTAGCACATTGATTGAACATTAAGTAAAGCGCCAGTGTTTGCATCACAAAAAGGTCTCAATGGATATGTTCATGGTTATCTTTTTTCACTTTCATTGCTAATTAAAATTAATAGAATAAGTTATCTGACAGCTGAATTAATTTCATCAAATATATTACACATTCAATGGTTAAATTGTGTGTAAATGTATTGCAGATTTAATTGAATGTCAATTCAGTCTTTTCAGTGGTGTTTATTTTATACAGTGCACCTGTAGCTGTTTTGGATGACTTGTGTTGCAGTCCCAAATTTTAACTTCTTTCATTCCCTTTTTTTAATATGAGTTTCAACATTACCTGATGTTAACGATGCCCAAATAACGACATCATTGTTTCCTTTGTTCTCTTATAACTACTGACTGAGAAAGAAAACTTTTAGAATCCTATTGTTCACATTTTAAAATAAAAAGGAACCACTCAAATTGCATAGGGTTGACCTAACTTTGACTTTACATTTTAGCCTTCGTCTTTTCATTTATTTTAGACTTGAGAAATACGCAGTATTTAATAATGCTCTATAGCACAACTGCATTGTTATTTACTGGTTATTTGACGAGTTGAAAAAAAGTGACGATATTTAATTTGTAAACGAAAATTGACGAGTGATAATTTTTACGAATTATTGAATGAAGAGTTATGTATCCTTGATTTTACAAGGGAAAAATAATGGCAAGAACTCCATAAAAACGAGTTTCAAAACTAGTACTCGGAGGAATTTAAATTGATTGATTGATTGATTGTATATTGTTTAACGTCCCTCTTGAGAATTTTTCACTCATATGGAGACGTCACCGATGCCGGTAGAGGGCTTCAAATTTAAACCTATACTCGGAACTCAGGGCCATTGAGCAGTGAGGGTTCTTTATCGTGCCAACGCCTACTGTGACACGGGACCTACGTTTTTAAGGTCATATCCGAAAGACCCGTGACTTTCACTTCTAGTGCCAAGCGCTTGGCGAAGGAACAGTCACTACCTTTGTTTACGTCTTAGGTATGACGCGGCGCCGCTATCGAGAATCCAACCCGGGCCTCCCGATCACGAAGCGAACGCTCTTCCACTAGGCTACCGTGACCGGTCGGAGGAATTTAGAAATAGTAAGGCAAAAACAATCACACTGATGGAATTTTTGGCTTTATTGACATAGACGTGAAAGCTGAGTCCTGAATGTTCAACTGTTTTTAGCAAAACTCTCGACTTTCTCGTTAACTCAATTTACAATATATCCTTTTAAATTAAAAGTTGCCCTGGGGGGGGGGGGGGGGTGGCCAACTTTTTCAAACCCAATTGCAACTTATTATCAGTTCCAATTTATTCCCTACAATCCTTGATATCACTATACTATGATAAAATGTAGGGGGCAACCATCCTTTCAACGAACATTTACTATAGTAATGTTTGGGAAAAAGTGGGGAAGGGGGAGGCCCCCCTGCCCCCCCCCCCCCTCGTTGCTACATGTACGTCCCTGTATTTTATTTTTATTAAACGAGACTAATTGCTCAAGGTGACAAAGGTCAAGCACAGAGTAATTATTACAGAAAAGGAGAATGTTGTGACTATTGATTACAATAGTAAATGATATATTTGTTTGGCTTCATTTAAAACTGTAATTAAATGTTTCCATAATTTTTTTACAAAAAAAAATGAACAACGAGTTCTTTCAATGTCGGAAAGCAGAGAAAATTAATAAGTACAACGGTCAATGTCTGTCATGACGCTTCATTTATGATGTGAAGTTTGACGAGTGGAACAGTTGACGAGAAAAAACTCGTCAATATACAGGTAGTCAAAGTTAGCATGTTGTCAAAATGTCCATGTTTACAGTAAATATATTAGATATTAACAACGTTAAGGCTTAAGGATCACTTAAGAGACACAATTGTCAAAATGTGCATCAGGTTAAATTCATTAATTTTTTCATCTATTCATATTTCTACTCATTTTAGTTAAATAACTGGAGTACTGGTACATTTATTGTATTTATTTGTTATTTTGCTTTATTATTATAGTTGGTATTTTAAAATGTAATATCAGCATATGGAAATGGCCACTCTCTCACTCTCTTTCTCTCACATCTGATTAATCTTTGATGGAAGAATCTCTTTAAAACACAAATGAAAGAAACGGGGACATGTACCTTAAAACAATATACATTTTAAAGCACTTTATCCACAAAACAACGTACGTATGAAGAACAGCCTACGAGAATCTAGTAGAACATCTATTTTAATCGTATAAGTATATGACAAAATTGTCATAATTAGCTCATGCATTACTGCATATGCTGTCAATTGTATTGACAGAATTTGCTTGTGAGGTATGGAAAGCTATTGAGTGAGCATAAAAAATATCAATACAGGCATTTTACTAAGTATTGAGAATTGGATATGATAACAGATCATGTGCGTGCTAATAAGCTAATTTATGTTATGTTTTCCTGACTCTCTAAACCTTCCTCCTTTTCAGCTGAATTTCCGTTGCTACTAAAAGCAAGATTTACAACCGAATTTTGTTCTGATTACGCTTAGTATCATAATAAGGCTTACATGCTGCATATTATTTCCTAAAGGAGAAGTCTGTGAGAGTGAAAATAATTAATTTATTTTCTTTCGACATCAAATGCCGGTATCACATTGAAATGGGGGTCTCTAAATTTTTCAACAAATAAAATGTTTTTCGTCACTGAACATGAACTAATTTTATCCCATGATCGTATGTGTTTGCATAATAAAAAAACCCACCCAAATGACACTTAATACATTCCTTTATTCAATTAAAATTTGATTATCAAGTATCCGATTTTATTCCTTTCTGTGATTGCAATTGTAAATTAAAAGGAAATAAATCATAAAAAAAGAGAAGAAAATAAAATTGAAATCTGAATGGAAAACATCTTCAATACCTTTAAGAATGTGTAATATTAAAACAGGTATCACTTTGATATTTAATGATAAATAAAAAGCCTGAATCTGTAAAATAGGTGTAAATTAGGACAGGAGCTTATCTACGATATCGATGAAAAAAGGCTCTTGACACAAGTGCGAACTTAAGTTTGTTTAATAAATTAACAGAGTGAATCGGGTTCTTTGATTAGTGTGACTCCAATTGATTTCTCTAGATTTCAAAGGAAAATTGTCAAAAAGAATGTAAGAAGTATATTACAATATACTTCTAGAGTCTGTACACAACAAAGGAATTTAAGAAAAATGGATGAACTGACACTGAAACTTGAAAATAAATGAATTTATAGAAATTTAGAATTTAACGAAATAAAAATGTGTTTCAGTTTAAAATCAAAAATAAATGTTGAAATGGATTTCTAAAAATAGAAAATCAGGGAGGGTCAATTGAACCTATGATACAGGTATGCCATATGAACTTGTATTGTAGATTTAGGTGAACGTTAATTCAGTCTTTTAAGTGTTAATTTTACCTGTAGATGTGTTTTGAATGATTAAAGGTTAATTTTTGTATCAAAAGTAAGCAGGAAGGATACGTTTTAAAACTCCCTGATGTATAAAACATCATTTTTTCAAAAAATGAAAAACATATTGATTACGTAAGATTGATAAGGTAACTGTATATAAGAAGAAATTTTTATGTTTCAAAGAACTACGTACGCTAACTCTTGATCCCCGCCTACCTTTTTCACCTATTTAATTCAATATTAATGACAGTATGGCCATAAAATCTTTGTTGAAGAAAAAACATCTGTTCAATTATAATTTATTTATGAAATTATAAAATGTGAAGTGTAAAATAATTAATTATACCTTATTCTAGCTCTTTAAAAACGGGGGTGTAGACGGTATTTTACGTTGAAAACCCGGCTTTACACCATCGCAATATTTTAGATATTTCTGAATGTGAATAAATGTTCCTTACCTCTTTTTTATGTTTTAAGCATATGAAATTAAACATATATTATTAATAAAATACTATGTTTTAGTTATTACATTGTAACCCCTTTGAAATTGGTAAAAAATGAAAACCTTCGTAATTTTTTTGTCACTAAATCTTCATCCTTTGTATTTTTTTTTTCAGTAAATATATGCCCCCCCCCTGTGAAACACAAAAAGCTTTGGAATGAATTTGTGAAATGACAATCTATAGATGTTTTACCTGTTTAAAGGAATTTTTGTTTCACGGGGGGAAAAGATGTTTTTAAAAAAATGTCCGTTTTCTGATGATTTCTATAGTGAAAAAGACGAGTTCTGTCAAAATTATAGGTTTATCTCTCTTTGTTTTTTTTACAAATAGTTTTTTAAGACTTGATAAATATTTAAGAAATTACACATTTACATTTGAATAAATGTTTTAAAGAATTTAAAAGAAAACCTGTGAAATAATTAATCGGTGCATTGCATACAGACTTCTTCTCACAATGAATTGCTTGTGAAAAACCTATCCATTTTCTCCTTCATGTAATATGACAAAATCAGTTAGATTAGAAGAACTGAGATGAAGTAAAAAAAAATTTTTAATATCAGACACACAAAAAGAACATAAATGCATGGGTCTGTTTTTTGCATAAAATGAGCTTATTCTACACCAAAGTAAAATTACAAATGTCATTTTATGCGGGTTTACCAGCACAGCTGTTATTCTAAAGATAATGATACATTTCGTTGGGTTTCCCTGAGACGGCCTACTATATCAAGAGTTATGTTTCATTTCTATAGCACCAGTGTAAGTTACAATATATATAATGTAGTTGAAGTAATGAGATAAAACCGTTGACTGGCAAGCCCTAAAAAAATCCGCAATTGATAACACACAACCGTAAAAGCTAGAGTGACTTTAACGTCATAGACTCAGTCAAACATGTGGATAATTAAAAGAGTTAATATAATGTAAGTTGATGTAAAGTCTACTTGTTTGCAAATAATTCAGTTTTGTTTGTATTCCAGACTCTCATTGCTTATTATTCTCCTCTCAACTGCAAATTATTTCTCTATAATTTGATTTGGTATGGGGACCCAACCTCTTGACAACCAGCTGAATCATCTATGTCAATGTAATCCTCTCATTTTAGTCTTCTGGATTCATGGGAAATTCCAAATGGAATAAATGTACCACATGTAAGCAGACAGCATGGCTGTAAAACCTATGTATCAGTTACTATACCCACCCCAAGCTTCCTATCATATCTTAATAATTATAAAAGCTGCTATGACTATAAAAGTTATTAAGACATAAGATGAAAGATAGCTTTGACAATAATCAATCTTAACAGTCCTTTGTTTTTACTTAGAAGAAAGAATGATAAATACATGTCTTTTTTTTTAAATTTGGGACAAATGGCTCAATTTCTTTCTTAGTAGGAAACTTAATATCATGTCACGGGTGTGGAAAAATAGATAATTCATAGCGATTCTTAAAGGGTATAAATACAGAGCAGAAATTTTAAACTCTTCACACAAACAAGTTCACAATGAGACCGAGGAATATTCTAGCATCCTAAAAAACTAAAAGAAAATATTGCATAAACTTATTATATTCTACATCAAGCAAAAAGATTTGCATAATGAAATTTATCTTAATGTTTATAAACCGGGGTAGGGGGTGTCCATATAATTAATGAGAAACACTTTGAATCATCTGTATTTCTCAAGTACATTTTTACCTACATAGCAGCCGACTTATCGACGACCTTTCTGTGCCTTTTACATGAAATTTACTATTTTTATTTACTTATCTTCGTCATGCTTCATATTCACTTGTAATGCCTTGTAATGCCTATTACATGTTCATGTATATGTATATGTTTAATCAGGTTGAAATTTTTGTCACTCCATGCACTTAATCTAGTCTACTTATGATATAGAATGTGACATGTACATGGATCACAAATGTTTGTATAATTAAAAGTCCCAATTTACAAGTGTTCCACGTTTTCCTAAAAACTTTTTTTTGGAAATATGTTATTATGGCTATCAGTTTTTAATGTCTATGCCAGTGGAAATTCAAATAAAGCCATGTCTGATAGCAGAAAAAAATGAGCATCTCTAATTTCATTAAAGATTTTGTACATTCAAACAGTTACATCATGTGAACTTGTATTGTAGATTGAGCTTGATGTCAGTTAAGTCTTTTGAAAGCTGTTCATTTTACCTGTAGTTGCTTTGGATGACTTATCTTACAGTCATCAGTTTTAACTTTTATCCTTTGTTAATTTTGATATCAATCTAGACGTATAAGTCTCGATATTCCCTGATGTTAAAGGGATCTTTAATAATGCTATCATTTGTAGGCTTACTTAGAAGTTCTGTAATAACCTCTAAATCCTATGGTCAAAACATTTTTGATAAAAACAATCTCAAATTGCATCCAGATGTCTTTACCTTCGACTCGACCTATGTTAGCTCAGATTTTTTTTATTATTGTTAATCTACTTATAATTATGTAAACATTTTTCAGTGTAATTCCAATTCATCAAATGACAAATAAGTATAACCTCAGAATATATATAGAAAATACAGACGGGTTCTCAAGTCAAACATACATGAACAGAATGTTATACCTCTTTGTTAACATATAGCATTACAACTGTTGTACGTGTAATTAAACAAGTAAGCTTCATATTGTATCGGTTTTGGTGTAAGCAGACATTGATGCACTAATTCATTAGTACCGATAAGAATTCATATATAAATACGTTATACTGTGAGAAGTGTACATCACTAACCTATGAATATGCCAACAATACTTAGTGATTGCCCTAAATTTTGAATATGCAAATGTATGCATAACTACAGTATATATTAAAGTGTCATGCACCAACAGTTTGCTTAGAATATCCAGATTTTTCAAGATGTGGACTCTATCTGCATACACACAGCTCTATCCAGTCTCGAGCTAAAAAGATAAAAATGCCAGTAATTTCTGAGATCAATAAATCCTCTAATTATAATAAAGTGTTTACTAATTTCATCGAAAATATAGACCCACTAAGTTTCACTGCTTCCCAGTTGAAATTCCATTGCAAGTAAGAGTAAGATTCGCAAGTGTATTTACCGAGCTGTATACACTTATCATATCATAATAATAGTAAAAGCTAAATTCAATGACCATAAAAATTATAAAAACATTAAATGGAAAAACAGGTTTGACAATAACGAATCTTAACCGTCGTTTATTGCTACTTTATATATAAAAGGAAAACATAATTACATGTACTTTTTTTTTTACTGAAAGTTTTTTTTTGTATGAGACAATATTAGCGATTCCTAAATGACCGGAGTACGAGAAGACATTTCAAACTCCTCACACAAACAAGTTTACAATGAGACAGATTTCTGAGTAATATTTAAACATTCCAACAAACTGAAAGATAATATTGCATAAACGTGCAATTACTCTCTACATTAAGAAAAAAAAGATTGTATGGTGATATTTCTCTTAAAAGAGATACATATACAGCTATTATGATGGCTTTGTTTATAGGGGGGTCAACTCATTAGCGCGAAACACTTTCAATATTCCATATTTTCATAGCTTTTCCTATATAACAACTAATTGATTGTTGACGTTTTTTCTACCTTTTACATTAAATTAACTATTTTGTATTTTCCTCATGCTCCATATTTATTTATTCATGACTATAACATGTAAATGTTTAATTGGATTGAAATTCCATAAAAAGCCATTTTCATTGCTAGTGGAAATAGAGCATGCTTGGCATATGAAGAAAATGAGCATTTCTAATTTCATTTCAAGATATGGAACATGCAGTTTCTTCATGTGATCTTGTATTGTAAATTTAGCCGGATGTCAATTCATTTTTTAAAAGCTGCATATTTTACCTGTAGTTGTTTCGGATGACTTGTGTTATAGTCTCCATTTTTAACCTTTTTCCTTCGTTAATTTTGATATCAATCTAGACGCCGGAAAGTTTCGACATTCCCTGATGTTAAAAGATGATCAAAATATGATATCATTCGTAGGATTACTGAGAAGTTCTATAATAACTACTGACTCCTATTTGGCCAAAAACAATTTTTGAATAAAATAATCTTCTCAAATTACATCGAGAGATGACTTTATCTACGTCTAAATCAATGCTTACTCAGATTTACTCAGAGTTTTGAGGTTTTATCCGCCATATAGGCATTTATTTCTAAAGGAGGGCGTCCCCCAAGAGAACAATCACTACTTATATTTACACCTTTGGTCATACGCGGCGTGATGAACAAAATCGAACCTTGGCCTCTCGATGACGAGTTTATTGCTCTACTAGCATGCTTTCATGATCATTAGTAATAATCTAAATAGAACGAGCTATTTTGTGTGCAACGAAAAAAAACGAGTGTTACAAAAGAATTTTGTGTGCAATGAAAATTATACGAGTGTTACAAAAACATGTGCGGATCCTAAGTGGGAGGGGTCATGGGGTTGGTCCCCCCTGAAATCTACAGTTATTTCATTTAAATACTAAACAAATAAAAAAGTGTCATTGGACCCCTATCCCTCCAAAGAAAACGCAGAACTCTTCAAAATCGTAAATATGGGTAAGTTAACATGAAAAGGAGTTGGATACCCTTGAAAAAAATCCTGGATTTCTCACCTAAACAATGTTGTCCGTTCACCTAATTCAGGTAAATATTGCGTAAATATCATGCTGAAACCACATATATACCTTAAGTGTTCAGTGAAGTGGTGTGTTATATGTTTACACTTCACTTTCTTAGCTAGAATAAATATTGTTAAGCGTATCCTTCAAATTATTTTATAAATAACTTGAAAGTCGCAAAAAATGAAATAAATGTCTGTGAGAAAGTTAGGTATATTATTTTCTGGGCATTAAACTAGAGATTATCATCTCGAGGTACAGCTCTGATATCAATGGAAATGATATTTACTCTTGCAAAGATCTGTTTGTATCCATCTAATCTTGCAAAATTTTATGGAAAAAAATTGGATAGATCAACTAAGATTTTTTAAGTTTGAAACAAAATATCCTTTAAAAGGATTTTAAAAATTTACCTACTGATAACATACTTTGGTATACTAGTTTGAGCAATTTCATTAAATTTCTAACAATACCTGGATATCAAAAAATGCAACACGTCCTAGTTTAGCGAAAAGAAATAAAGAATCGTAAGAAACAGCAGAAGCCTCTTAAGGCCTTTTTGGCCCTTTAGAATTACAGAAAAAAATCAAAATTGCTCACTTTAGGTTGAAAATGTATTAAAAGCATTATCACTTGACTGCTGGTAACCATGTTTCTGTTATACTTGACATCATTTTCACTCTGGTAAATGCAATATGACGACTTAAATTGTGTCATTTTTCTAATGTCCTGTTAATTCCATTGAAAAATGCTCACTTTTTTTTTTATCTCAGTCTTACTTCTTCACAAGGATTTAAAGTGGATAAGTGAGACAGATCAAATTTGAGCCCGGCTATTTTTTATGTCCCCAGGTCCAAGTCTAGTTAAGAGTAAGTTTGAAGAATTCTGAAGTATATGCAGTCATTTACAAGAGTTATTACACATTCTCAAATAAATATGGACAATTAAGATTTTGTGAAATGTCACTTAGTCATGTGGCAGAATAAATGGAATTTAAGTATGCCCCTCTGTCTTTTTAACAAACTCTCTGTTTGTTTTACGAAGTGTGCTTATATGTCCGTTATTTTTTCGGTTGTACTTATTAAATGCTTGTCCGCTTTCAACATGTTCAATTGAGTTTATACTAGGAATCCTTTAGCATAAGGTATTAGATTATATAGTCAAATAAAGGGTACTCCTTTAGACCAAGCAAGCTCTGAATAAAAGTAAGGATAGGCGAGATTATTTTCTTCAAGAACCACTTAATTACTCATATATTACAGTTTGCAAATAGAATAACTCTTTTTATTTTGTGGAGTCATCATGCCGGTAATATATATGATTGATATTGACACTTGATTAGACTTTTAAAGATAGGAATACAGATGATACATTTCTAAGAGATTGGAAATCAATTAATATTAAAACATCCCCTTTAGAGTTAAAGGAGATATTGCCTAAAATTGCTGTTATTCCCTACATCTAGAACATTTAAATCCCGATGACGCATCAAAAGTTTTCTCTAAATATTGATACAGCCATTTATAACTTCTTAACCTTTATTTTTTGTGCATGCCACACTAGAGGAGAATGTACAATATTATTTTAATTTACGAACCCATAGCATAAAAAATAGTTTTCAACCCAATTTGATCACAGTTTTATTAATGATGTGATGATTTCTGCCTTCTGTATTCATTCAAATCAATCAATCAATCAATCAATCAAACTGGTATTTTTATTTTAGCCTTTTCCTCACATTTCGTGCTTATTCCCACTTAATTAAATAAATCCATTGTCTTCTACATGTTGATACGGATTGAGATGTTTGTCATCCTTCATAATCTAGCAAAATGATCGAACATTAAAAAGTGCCAGTGTTTGAATCACAAAAAGGTCTCGAAGGATATGTTTATTGTTTTCTTCTTTTTCACTTTCATTGCTAATAAAGATTAATTAAAAATTATCTGACAGTTGAACTAATTTCATTAAATACATTACACATTCAGTGGTTAAATTATGTGTAAATGTATATTGTAGAGTTAGGTTAATGTCAATTCAGTCTTTTAAGAGGTGTTTATTATACCTGTGGATGTTCTGGATGACTTGTGTTACAGTCCCAATCTTTTAACTTTTTTCATTCCATTTTTTGATAGTAATCTAGACGGATGAGTTTCAACATTACTTGATGTTTACGATGCCGCAATAACGACATCATTGTTTTCTTTACAGAACGTTCTCTTATAACTGCTGACCGAGAAAGGAACTTTAAGAATCCGTTTATTCATAAATTCACTCAAATTGCAATAGGGTGACCTAATTCTGACTGCACATCTTAGCCTTCATTCATTCCTTTTTACTTGAGATCTGAGCAGTTCTTTTATCATGTTTTTTAATAAAACTTCATTGTTATTTATTTTGATATTTATCAAAAGATATTTTGTAAACGAAAATTGAATATTGTTACATGTATGTATTCTTGATTTTACAAATATAAAATTTAATGGCAAGAAATCCTAAAAGGAGGTTCGAAAATAGTATTCGGAGGACGTTTGTCAGAAACAATTGTACGAAAACAGTCACAATGATGAAAATATTGGCTTCATTGAAAAAGACTTAAGAGCTGCTTAATGCAACTTAGTCTTGAATGTTCACACTGTTGTAAGCAAAATTCTCAATATCTTCATATGATTGACCTAACTAAGTATCTAATTAAAATGTGACTTCAAAAACCTCCCTTAGAAACAAAAGTTTGTTAATTTTTTGCCAGCCAAAATTGCAGTGATGGCAACATCCGGTATAGTTTAATTTCGTAAGTGCAAAACTTGTGTCTAAAGGGCAAGGTCAATTCTTGAGAACTAATTAATTACATTTCATATACACTACCTTAATGAAGAGATATAGCGCAATTTGTGTACAATAAAGCAGACGAAGAAGAATCCGAAATATATAATTTTTTAATTTAAGGATATTTAGTAAATCTACTCCAAAGAAAAATCAATCTCATCAATATTTGACAAAATTGTCATAAAAACTTTTGAATGATCTTACGAAATATCAATTCAGACATTATACTAAGGATTAAGAGTTGATAATAGATCCTGCGCATTGTTATATGGTAATTTATTTTACCTGACCCTCTAAACCTTACTTACTCCTTTTAGCATGAATTTCCGTAGCT
This sequence comes from Saccostrea glomerata, assembly GCA_003671525.1. Taxonomy (NCBI): domain Eukaryota; kingdom Metazoa; phylum Mollusca; class Bivalvia; order Ostreida; family Ostreidae; genus Saccostrea; species Saccostrea glomerata. The sequence goes on along the minus strand of PRKT01001209.1, from coordinate 14,261 downwards.
ACTAAATGCAAGACTTACTACAGCATTTTGTTCTGTATACGTTTGGCATCGAAAGGACACCTACATGCTGCATATCATTTATTAAAGGAAAAGTTTGTGACATTGAACATAATTGATTTTTTTCTACATCAAATATAACAATTGAATGGATCTCTCTCATTTTTAAAGAATATTCCAGAATAGTATGTGTTTCCATAATGAAAAAGACCCAAAATGACACTTACAATCTAATGAGTTTTTTGTGCCACTAAAATACTTTGATTATTAAGTGTAAATTTTCTCCTTCTTTGACTGCAATTAGAACAAATAAAAAAAATGATATCTGAATGGAAAGCATCTTCAACACATTTAAACATAGGAACCATTCAAACTCCTACGTCAAAAGAACTTATATTGTAGATTTTGTGAACGTTATTTCAGTCCTTTAAGTGTATTGTATTCTATACCTTCACCCCGTACATATGGAGTGTATATATCTAAGTTGAATCTATATGCAAGAACATGATCTACGTAGGTAAATTATTGACAAGCAAGTTGATGAAACGAGAATACCCTTCTATAATGTCATAGGTTTTTGCAAAAACTGTAATTAGTTGAAATTTATACGTAATAGAACAATATCTTTAGGAATAATGCTTTACAATAGGTGTAAAGATAAATATTGTTAATTTAAAAAAAATGAAAAATGCATATTTTCTTTTTTAATCAATTATCCAATCTTTAAAAATGTTTACAAGGGCAATAACTCCTTCAACGGTATTTTCTTTCAGGCATTTGATTTATTGTACTTGAAAAGAAAAATACTTTCTCCGATATTCACAATTCAAACGTATTTTATAAGTAGGAAGTAATTAGTAACGTTTGTCATCAAAATATACTGTTTACCAAAAATGTGCGATTTTTTATGTTGACATACGCTTTTGTTTATTTATATTTCAAATCTTCAATAATATGGTGACCTATACATTTTTTGCAATTATTGAAAAATTTAAAATATATTAAATGAAAATAATTGCAATTTTTATTCTTTTTACTATTAAAATCGTGAGGATGGAAAACACCTTAAAGTCATCATTTCGTAAGTTATAACGTCGATACAATGAATTTGTTAGCAAATGCTGACTGACTTTTTCATAATTAGTGCTAGTCTATTATTTATACATTGAATTGATGACAAATTTTTCGATCATGACAAGGAGCAGACGGCGGGTGTGACCGGTTAGCAGGGAATCATCACTCCTCCATGGCACCTGATCCCACATCTGATGTTTCGAAGGTCCGTGTTAGCTTGGCCCTTGCATGCATTATGTATTGTTTTATGGATCTTGACATTAAATGCTGATGGTTATCTCCGTATCTTACTGTAGATGTTTCGGATGACTGGTGCTATATATACCCCAACTTTTATTGGCTGTTCTTCGCCTTCCACTATCAAACGTAAGCTAGACAGAGTTTTAACGCTTCTCGATGTTTAAAACACCATTCTTTTGATAATGTAAAGAAATTGATTATGTTAGATTAAAGTCATTGGCAACGCAGGGTTTCCGGAGAGAAAACGTTTATACATAGTTTTTTCACTTATGAAAAAAAAGTCATTGAGAGTGATCTCCCGTATGAGATTCTATAGGCGGTGAAAACAAATGAAGCATATGTTTCAGACTAAGAGGTAAACAGAAGGATCGGATATATTCAACTTTACAGTATTAAAGAAAAACAGCGATGAGTTTGTTTACATGGTGCCAAGCCGTCAACAGTTCGTCGTTTAGAATAGATACATGATTGCTGGAAAGTACAAAGATATGAAATAATTATGCTAAGAGTGCCATTGAACCTGTTAAAAAATGGAGAAAATTCTATACGATAGCCAGAAACGTTTCCAATGTCCTTATTTACTTAACTGTAGCGGAACAAAATTTCATATTCCCAATTTCTCCAACTAAGCTACATTGAAAATTGCTTTAATTATAATTTATTCATTACAATTTACCCGGTACTCAAAATGACTAGAAAAAAAGGAAACAGTGAACTTGAAATTCGAGCTAATAGACATCCTTTCTCGGCATTATACCCGTAGATATGAGGTTATGAGGTATGTCATATCAATGAGACTCATCATTTTCCATAGGTCTATTACAGTTATAATCATTTCAAACAACAGATATTCTACGATAACTTATAGACAGACCTCCGATACAACGTGAGTCAACAAGCTTGGATGATAACCCTGTCGTTGGCATGTATTCATGAAATTTAGAAAAAAAAAATAATAATAATGCTTTATTTAAAGAAGGTAACCCGATTAGTACAAAGTACTATTCTTCCCCGGGGCCTTCTACATTTCAACAATATACATAAAATGGTACAATCAAACATATATACAATGTACATGAAAATGATAAGCTCATTCTATAACTTCATAATCGAATGTAGTATACAAATTAATGCAAATATCTAGGACAATAAATAAGTCAATATACAAAGTTAAAAAGACATAAATAATAACAATAATAAGGACATCTATAATAATAAAAATTGCAGACGTTGGCTAATTATAACTTTTTCCAAATTCTTTTTAAAAACATGTAAAGATGGCGATAATTTAACATGTAATGGTAGACTATTCCATAAATGTACGCCAGAATATTGTAAAGAGTTTGTAAATAAGATTGTTCGATGCTTTGGTAATCGAAGATTATAATTAAATTCTGAACGCAATGAGTATGATTCAGAACTGTGAAAAATATAAAGATTCTGGATATATTCTTGGCTCATACCATAAAAAGTTTTATACAATAAAATACATTTATGAAACGTAACTAACTCAAAAACATTTAACCATCCTAGTTTTTCAAACAAAGGCTCAGATGGTTGGTCAGGTGCTGCATCAAGAATAATTCTAGCAGCCCGTTTCTGAAGCTTATGAATTCTCTAAATGTTACATTTGGACGTATTACCCCAGATTGTGAGACAATTGTTTATTGTAGGCAAAATGTATGCATTATAGAAAAGTTTTCTTGTACTTAATGGAAGAAATTTCTTAATTTTACGGAGCGTAAATAATTTGTATCTCAGGGATTTTCAAACTGCATCAACATGACAATTATACTGAAGAGATTGATCTATCTGAATACCTAGGAGTTTTTCAACTTCAACAATTTCCAAGTTTTTGCCAGAAATTTTTGCATCAAGTACTGGGTTATTTTATCTTGATCTTTTTTTGTTGTGTACACATAAGCATGCATTTTGAATTTTTGATTTGTCTGTGTTCAGTATCATTTGATTCTGTAAACACCAGTTTTCAATTTCACGTAAATCAGAATTTAAATGTTATTATGTACATTGCTGTTAGGTAAACGCAGAGTTGCATCGTTCGCAAACACATCAATATTAGAGTAATTTACACATAAAGGAAGATCATTTATATACAATAAAAATAGGAGTGGGCCTAAAATGGATCCCTGTGGTACCCCTGCTGTGATAGGTAAAATATCGGAAGAACATGCGCCAATTTTTACACTTTGCTTTCTTTCGTTTAAATATGATTGGAACCACTTGATTGTTAGTGAATCAAAATTATAATGTCGTAATTTCTCTATTAAGATATCATGACTGACTGAATCAAACGCCTTACTAAAATCTAGAAAAGCTATGCCAATTAAATTTCCTTAGTCCATTTCATTCAACCAGTTATCGGTTAGTTTGGTTAGTGCTGTTTGGCAAGAGTGGAATTCCCTAAAACCAGACTGTGAGCTCATAATGAGATCAAAAGCTCTCGTAAATTCACGTACTTGATTAGCAATATGCTTTTCAAAACTTTTGACAAAGTTGGTAGGATAGATATTGGACGGTAATTACTGGGATCACTTTTATCGCCTTTCTTATATATGCAGGTGACTTTAGCATGTTTCAGCTAGGAAGGGAAGATGCCATTAGTAATGCTAGTATTTATGAGATGAGTTATGGGTTTAGAAATTACATTTGCAGAAAGTTTTATGATTGATTGATTGTATATTGTTTAACGTCCCTCTCGAGAATTTTTCACTCATATGGAGACGTCACCGTATGCCGGTGAAGGGCTTCAAATTTTGAGCTTTACTCGGCACTCAGGGCCATTGAGCAGTGAGGGATCTTTATCGTGCCAACGCCTGCCGCTGACACGGGACCTCGGTTTTTAAGGTCTCATCCGAAGGACCCGCAACTTTCACTTCAAAGGTCAGTCGCGGCCGAGATACGAGCTCACGACCTACTGATCACGAAGCGAGCGCTCTACCGACTGAGATACCGTGAACGGTGAAAGTTTTATGAGACGGGGACCAATGAAATCTACACCTGCTGATTTATTAATGTCAAGTGAGTGTAGCATAGTTAAGACATCGTCCTCGTTTATAGGAAGTAAGCTAAACACATTTTCATCATTGAGTTTGGATTTCGTGAATTCTTTTCATTTTTGGGAATTAAAGCTATGATTTTGTGTTTTAGTTAATAAATTGTAAGAAATTCTTGTAAAAATGCTCATTAAAAACATTTACGATTAGTTGTAAATCATCAATTTCTGATTCATTCTCTTTAATAAGAGTGGGAGAAATATTTTTTGTCTTGGAAGCTAAATGATTAAGATAGGTCCACATTTCTCTAGGATTAGAGCTGTCCTCAATTGCTGATTTGTAGTACATACATTTTGCATTATTACTCAACAGAGTAACTTTATTTCTCCAATGACGAAAATTATCAAAGTCTTTATGTTGATGATAGTAATCTCAAAGCTGTCTAGCATCATTAATTTGTGGTGTGAACTATTTCGGACGAGACTAGGTTTTTACACGTTTAGTTTTTACCGTAGCATGTTTATTGAGAATGGTATTAAACATGCTGTAGAAGTTTTCCAATATATCATTAGGATTTTGCAAATTTGTAAGAACATTAAAATTGGCACTTTGTAAATCAGAGAGAAATTCTTCCTCATTAAAATTCTTAAAATCTCTGTATTGAATTTCAGTGTGTTTTCCAATACGCTGCATGCTGTTAGATTTACGGGTTGCACAAACAGGGTAAAGGCCAGAGATAGCTATGGGTGGTACTTGAATTTCGCAGATGTTATCAGGTTGGGTGGTGTAAATATGATCAATAAGGGTACATGAGGTGTTAGTTATTCTAGTAGGCATGGTAATTAGTTGAGTTAGTCCAAATTCTTCAAGAGCAGATGTCCAAGATTGAGGGGGGGGGGGGGTCTTTAAGCAAATCTACATTAAAATCACCTGTAAGTATGATTTCTTGGTCATCACAGCAGGGGGCACACTTTATCTCTCTCGCTAGGTCCTCCACCCAGCAGGAGGGTGAAGATGGTGGGCGGTATGCAGAACAATAAAGTATAGGTTTTGTGTTCTTTAAATTAATGTCTAACCATATATTGTCTCAATGTTACTGATTTCTAAATCTTTTCGACGTGTATAGGATAATTCATTTGAGATATAAATTACTATTCCACCACCTACCTTATTTTGTCTATCTTTTCTTTCAAGTACATAGCCATCTATACTCAAATCTGAATCACTAATATGGTCCTGTAAAAAGTCTCACAAAGCCCCAGTACATCCATAGATCATTCATTTTGTAGAATTAATTTCAGTTCGTCCAATTTTGGTATAAGATGACAAATATTAAAATTTCCAAAACGCAAAAACTTTTTTACAAGACCAAATCCAGTGTTCACTGGAGTACATTTATTAGCTGTGCTTATAGTTTTGTTTGAATTAAGATTTTCACATGCAAGACTTTTGTTAATCTTATTTTCAGACATAGATATTTGCGCAGATTTAAGGGAATTTCTTTTTTTGGAGGTGCTTATTTTACCGGAGGAAATAAGCTTAGAAAGATACACACGAGGTGAATACCTCATTTGTTTAGTGAGTACGTGTTAAATATGCAAACAGTTGTATTCAAAATATACTTAAAATACTTTTAACAATTTAGTTACTAGCGATGAGTCCTGGGGATACTTTATAGGGCCAAAAACATAAGAGATTTAACAGAATCTGTTAGCGAAGAATGCAAAACGGCCTACTAGTGATAAAAGACTACGAACCTTGAAGAATATTTATATGTTATTTTCTTTGACAATAAAGGCAAAAAGACACAAGTTACGTACGTACGTCTTTAAAATGTTCTTAAAAAGTTTTTTTTTTTTTAAATACTAAAGGTGTCGCCACGAAACGGTTATGGATATCATTACCAAGTCATGTAAAAGAGAAACGTGATACAGAAAACACCGTAGTACTTAGAATTATAATAATATGCACATGCTCCAGAGCCACCTCACAAGATTTAATAAAACCACTTTATAATCCTTTTTGTTTTCAATGCATTTCCAGGCATGCAATGCTCGATCTTAACAAACGTTTGAATACAAACCTCAAGCAATTTTAGCTTTTTGGATTTAAAGACTTTTAAAAATAAAATGTTTTCCTTTTCTCTTCTTTCTACCGTACTGTCGGTAAACAGTTTGTAAAATGGTAACACGGTGAAATGTCCGTTAACGCATTCGTCAACTTTGAACAGTTTAGCATAGTTTAATGTATTGTACTTCTTATACATGTAAGTTTATATTTAATACGTGCAACAGATACGCTTTTGCTTGTTTCCCGAACATTCATTGTAACGTTACTGTATTGATGACAACATCAACTGTTTAAAGTAATAGGTCTGATGAATTTGAAATGAAAGCTCTAACGTTTTACAAGTTGTGTTGTAGTTTTTTTTTCTCTTTTAAAATATTTATTGCCGGACACTGTGACTATAAATTATATAATTCATTATCTAAATACTTTGGATATATATAGCTGTACATATTTACATTTATATAATAAAGATCTTTATTATATACTAGGGGGTCAAATATTCAAGAGAGTTTGGTGCCTGTGCGTCTATAAAGCACACCGGTTTTGAAGGGCGCTAAATTCACATTAAAGATTACCGAAATAAACAATTATGAAGAGGAAAAATTAAAGAATGTAAAATAAGTATTGAATTCATATTTTGGGATGTCTTCGGTCCTATAACACACCTGGCCGTGCCGACAAATTATCATACCATGCTAACGCGCGGTATTTAATTTGTCGGCACTTTCAGGTGTGTTATAGGACCGAAGACATCCCAAAATATGCATTCAATGCTTAAATAAATACAGGTACGGAATCAAGAGGTCATAGATGTGCGTATGGATAAACATTCGACGTAACTTCTCTGTGACGTCATAAAGGGTCGACACGCGTACAGTGGATTACATACATGCCGTTGGGTTTGAAAAATTCCACACACAGGCCTTTGGATCGCTTAAAAAAATCGTGTGTGTAAAAAAAAAATAAAGGTACTGAACTCTTATACTGGGTATCTAATTTCGCTGATAAAATATTTTTTTATTCTAATGCTCTAAAATTCTACTTTCTATTCAAATATATTCATAGATAAACATTCTTCAATTCTACTACAGCTTATTCCGAAATTCCATATATTTCTTGAGATATTATAAAATCAATCTAAAAAATGACGTACTTTCTTTTACTCGACATTAGCTTGGGCCCCTGGTCATTCACATGTAAATAGACGGTGTTTGAAGTGCGGCGAAGAGTCGCATTGTATTTGCAAAATCTTTCAACAATTTCAAGTTGATTTCTTACTCCAGATTGTAACATTAAGTCCGTAATAATATTCCTTTCGCGAAAAATTAATTTGAAAACATCAACAACTACCGCCATGTTGATTATGAATGTAAATGAAGCCATTGTAGAACAAATTTTTCCCGGAATGCATTATATACCTTTCGATTTTCAAAACAATTAGACCGCTAAAATGTTGTTTATGACTTAGTAATATCATATGATCAAATCAAAGAAAAACCTTGTAAAGCTTGAATGCAAATGAGCAAATATTCATTGAGTTTAGAATAAATTCCGGGGAAAATTTGTCCAGTTGTTCCCGCTTTACAAATAGTGAAGGCCCATGCTGATGTCGAGTAAAAAAATTATTGTCAATTTGGGCATTGATTTTAAAATATCTCGAGAAGTATAAGGAATTACGGAATGAACTTTGGTAGTAATGAAGATTGTTTAGATATGAATAGATATGGATTGAAAGTAAAATTGTAAAGCATTTGATTTAAAAGAGTTTTATTGGCGAATGTAGGTACCCCATGAAAAGAGTTCCATACCTTTTTTTTCAACAACTCATTTTTTTAAAGCGAACTAAAGGCCTGTGATTCCACACGTTAAAAGTCACAATCAGGAAAATATAAAATATGGTGAGTCACAAAGGTAAATATAAGTAATAGAGTATAATTTTAAAACATCTATGGATAGGCATTAGAAGGGGTATTCTCCTTCCAGAGGTGGTGGTTCGGGGGATTTTTTGTTTCTAAAAAGTACATTTTCCAGCATTTTGGGATAGTTTTTGTAGATTTTTTAAAAGAAAAATCATAACAAATTTTAAGAGTTCGGAAAAAGGAAATGTTTCAACTTAACTTAACTGTAACACAAGACTTTAGGCTTTGCTTTTTAAAAAAATGTTTCAGATCTGATTTTAGGAATACAAGCAGTTGAGTTCAAGTTGTCTTCACTTTATATGCACCCTCAATAAATATAATTTAATTTTGTTTCTATTTTAGTCTCTCATTGGATGATTTCCAAAAAGGAACGCAAACCATTTCTTGATAACCTGGTTTGGTATGGGGACACACCCCGTTGACAACCAACTGATTCATCTCTATTTATGCAATCCCCACATTTCTAGTCCATGGGATTACATGGAAAATTCCAGATTTAATAATTGTACCTTTAACTTCAAACAGTAGCTCGCTCTTTCCTCGTGTAAAAAACATCATGGCTGCTAGATCTGTGTATTAGTTATTACGTCCCCTTGTTTCAAATCACTTCCGTTACTAGGGATGTATTATTGAGCGGCAAATTTGAACTCATAAAAAGCAGCACAATTTTACACCCACAGTTGTTTAATTATTTAAAAATTAAATTATAAGTAATGACTCTAATTCTTGGCCAAATTATTCGATGATAACCTGGTTTGGGTCAGTTTACGCTTTTTTATAATCCGCTTCGCGTAAAGTAATCGTATGTCAAGTTGACTTTCAAGATACAACTGATGTGCAATTTTAAACACTTCAAAAAGTAAAAATTAAATTCTTTTTAGAAATCCTCACTGGTGCTTTTCAATTTACTTGGAGTATACTGTCAATATGATTTGAAATGTAAAAACACATGTTTTTATTATTATTAGGGGGAGGGCGGGGGACTTCTTAACTTCTTATATGCTTCATATCTCTATGACTTTTCATACCAACGTACATTAGAGAAGTGTACAAATTCAAAAAGGGTACGTAAAATGAGGGGGGGGGGGTATAATTACTATGGAAAATGAATGATAGAAGATACATGTATTACTGAATTTTTGTTTATAATACTCTTTCTTCTTATTACTAGTTCCTCTCCTTCGGGGACGAGGCAAATTCTATCACAATAAATGGACCGGTACAAACAGGCATATCATGGGGCAATGAGGTTTTTCATCAAAGAAAACCATGGGACATTTTTTAGGATTAAGTACCCATGGTGCACAAACTTTTTTTTTCAATGAGTTACAGTGCTTAAATGACAAGACAAAGCCTAAAACTAATATACAGTAGAGAAAAGTATGAAAATGGACATTAAAAAAAAATCAACGATATTTGAAATATCTTCATGTATAATCTGAAAGACTCTCAGTTTTGTTCCAATTATTTCACTAACACTAAGATGTAATGATGGAACAGAATTAGTAACTTTATTTTAAGTCTTAAGTTATATATAGGACGAACTTTTTTTTGTTTAAATACGAATGCCATGAGACACATACTTTTTTTTTTAATGAGAATTTTGTTTTATACTGGTCCCATCATCGTGATAAACATAGCTTGGTCCCTTACAGTTTAAAAAATCCTAAATATTAATCCTCCAAATTTTGTTATTATTAAAACTATAAGCAAACTAACTCTCAATTCCGGCCCATATTTTCTATCCATCTATAATTAAGTTAACTATAATTCGATACATGTGAATGGAGATTTGCTGTTTGAATGCAAAGAAAAATCCACTATTAGAAAATTTTATCAATTGAAATCAGGCTGAAAACATCACCAGATTTTCAAAAACTCACGAAAATGGATAAATGACTCTTAAATCTCGCCGTAAATATTTAACATTGAATTGCCACTGATATTCATAAAGTCATAAAGTACATTTTTATTTGTTATCTCATTTGATATTGGTAATGAAATGACTATATTTTCTGTTTTCAATCTTTATCTCCCCCCCCACTTGCCTTGAAAAGAATATATAAAAACTAGAAGAAAAAATGTTGTTTCACAGGAGATGTTTTGAAAGTAAATTTACATTTTCCGTTCATTTCCAGAGTGATTTTATTTTCAAATGAAAGATTTATATCCCTTTGTGTTATGCACATGCACAGATCTAGGGGGTGGGGGGACCACCCCTTTAGAAATTGTTCATTCATACCGGAGGTAGTTAAATGTACAAACTAAAACAATTAAACGTGACTATAGGACTTCACCCTTAGAAAACACGGACCCGTGCTTTGTTAGTACCAAAAGTCAGATATGAAGATATGAAACAGAATATGTCAAACCCAACCCCCTCCACATCCCGACCCCAGCGAAATGATTTTTTTTAACCATTAGGAAGACGTTTACGGGTTTTTGTCGTTTTTTTCTTGTCAAGACATTTATGGGTTAGTTTTTTACTGGGGCATACCCTCCCTCCTGAAAAAAATGAATGGATCCGCGCCTGGTTTTGGTTTTTTTTTTTAATTTTTTTATAAATCACATAAATATCAAATGAATATAAATATGAAAATTCATTCAAACATGTGAAGCAGTTGGCAGTTAGCAGCTGACAGTCGGCAGTAAGCATGCAGCTGGCTGTCGTACATGGAATTCAGAATTCAAAAACACATGCATTTTATTAGCAAAAGAATATTACTTAGCAGCACTGTGACAATGCAGTTTTCTGATATTGAGACCTGACTACATTGCACTGTACATGTATATGATCTTGTGACTTCACTAGATGCACGGACTACCCTGACCTCTCTCTGTTAATTACCTGTGTATTGTGTTATTTCCTGTTACGTAGAACTTTGTATATATATATATATATATATTTCACAGTTGTACAGAAAAATGGATTCAACTCAAAAGTCTTATCAATGCAACAAAAAGATAAAATGACACTTGTAAAAAAAAACAAAAACAAAAACAAATGGGGGGGGGGGGTGAACCATCCCCCTGAATCCGCCACAGTTCACTGGAAGGCCGGTTGGCCCTCCCAAATAATTTTTTGTGATATAAGTAAAATTTAGTATTCGAAATGTTACTGAAAAAAGTTGGAATTGAAAGAAGATGGCTTCTACACCCTCCCACCCCCGACGAAATCGGATTTTCGACTATGGGCAACTTTCCTTTTTTCGTTTATCAAGTTTTTCAGTTAGTAATTTTTTTTTCTCTGGCTGCAACGTTAATATGCTCTCATCTCATGAATATATTTTATTTCCGTGTTTTTCTGTCGGCATATTCAGAGGGAAGTACATATATGTACAGTATATATATATGTTAAAAAAAATCAGTCATTTTAACACCTCAGTAAAGTACATGTATATATATTTATAAACCAAGACCCAAGTACCTGTGATTTTTTACTCCTCACGGCACCCCATCCAAGAACCAATATTTCAGTGGCGGATTTAGAGGGGCCCAAGGGCGCCCCTTTTTCTGTCCATAATATACACAAGCTTTCATAAATCATGTGTTTGGGTGTGGCCTCTACCCCGACCTTAAACTGGTTAGACTCCCTTTTCAAGATTCCTGGATTTATCATTAACAAGTGCATATTTTATATAATACTTCACGGAAAAAAAATAATCTCGAGTATCTGACGTATATATATCTAATATCCATAACATTTATTTATGACAATTAAAAAAAAAAGTTCAGACTACATTTATCTACTGAAAAATAATATTGCTGATATATGTTGCAATGAAACTAAGTTTGGGGATTATTATTTCTTATTCCGCTCTTTTAAATATCATAGACACATTTCCAGTGATGTGTAAATACATATCGGGATCGAAATACCAAAAAATACTGGCATCAAAATATCAAGTCCAAACGCAGACGTTGAAAAGGGCGAAAAGAGTATATAAAAAGTCACTGTAGAAAGCAATATTGTTGGGAGGAACACGTGTGAAATAATTGGTAATCAAAGTAATGTCATGTCTCCTTGACATAACCTGAGTTTTGGTTTGTTTACGATAGATAGTGTGTAAGTTGTTAACAAGGAAGTATAAATAATTTATATGAAAAGGCTTTGACTTCCGTATAATTGAATGTAAAGTAACAGGGATCATACACAACGGCTCTTGCAATCGGGATTAGGGCTTTTTTGCCCCGACCACAACTGCTTGTTTCAATCAATACGGGCTGAAATGAATTAGCTACCCACTTCAACTTTTTCTTTGCAACTTTCCTCTCTTACTTTTAAAAGGTTTAAATCCAACGAAATATAAAGTTGTTGATTTTTCACAGAATACTCCATTCATTTAAGCCTCCACTGATAAGTTCTGAAAAAATCTGCTTCGAATACTTAGTACTATAGCAGGGTTTTTTTAGGGGTCGTAGGAGCCTGTATAAGGCCCCATTCCCAATGGTAAAAAGTATGTGTTTTTCCCAATTTCATTGTAGAAAATTCCCAAAAGAGAATCGAAACAAACAAACCGATTAAAAAATGTTCAAACGCAGTAACATTTTTATCAAAAGTATTGTTCTAAATAAAAATCTATAAGGCATTCTCCCAAAACTGATGGACTGAATGAAAAATAAGTCAAAGAAATACTTTGCAAATAAAACAAAAACCCTCTTATTTGAATTTATATAGAAAAAATATTAAATATGATACTTTTCCCAATATCAACCAAATGTCGCTATTTTTCCCAATTGGAAAGGCCCAGGCCCTTGTTTTTAAGACCTAGAAAAAACCCTGTATAGTTCATTCCTTTATGAAATACAAGTATAACTCGGTTATAACAAAGTCACTGTGACCTTTGAAATTACTACGCTATCTCTGTAATTCAGTATATCCTTGAAAGGAATTCGTAAAACTTATATAGATGGAGATCAAAGATGACTTTGCTATATCTTTTGAAATTTGCAAAATCCGAGCTCGTTTTAAATTAATTTTACTTAGGTAGTAGAATGAAGTATACGAGGAAGGCTATTCAAAAACTCTTCAGCATCGGACTCGGAGGTTTAAATGAATGGGATATTTTCATGAAAAATCAACAAGTTTATATTATGTTGGCATGTAAACTCTTTGGGGGAGGGGGGTCACATAAAGACATCAGTGTTAAACAAGTTTGAGAATGCATTTAAAAATGTCTTTTTAAAAATCTATTAAAAATGATTATAAACAAACATCCCTGGGCAGTTTAAATGAAAGTTTGTAAAAAACATGATGCCCCAGGGGTACGGTGAGGCAACAATGGTGGATCTAAGTTTCACGTAATAATATAGGAAATGCCTTATTTTCTCAAGAACAACAAGGCCATGATTACTTATATCAATATTGAAGCATCCACAAGTGGTGTAGATTTCATTATTTGTTCGTCATGACCCATGGGGGTATGATGACAGTAGATAAATATATAGGGAGAAAATCCTTTAAAGCCATGATTAGTTAGTTCCCTAGCATGATATATATCTGATGATCCATAAACATACCCCAAGAAAACTTTGTTTGAATTTTTGGACCTATCATAGTGTTTCATAAGCTAAATGGTTCATTATTTATATATAGGCTAATTGTCTCAATTTATTTTGACAGATTCCCCAGAATCCTACCATCCAATTGTCTAGAAGAGGAAAGAATCATCTCCTTACAGGTTTCTTTTTAAATCTCTCATAAGGGTACATGTATATCGATTGACCCATATGTAAGCATTAATTTGCGTTGTAATTGTATTTTTAAGTTAGGTATATACTTCAAGTCTTGTATACATGTATGTATGAACATATCCTAAAAAATCAAATATTATTTGAATTTTAACATTTCTGGTGTATTACTAGCTCAAGGACTCTTTATTTTTATATATACATAGGTTACATGTAATAGTCTTAATTTATTTTGACAGATTCCCCAGTGTGCACT
>PRKT01001208.1:75414-107914 GCA_003671525.1 Saccostrea glomerata | reverse complement strand
TAAATCAGTTCCGTGGTCTTGTGGTATGTCTCTCGCTTCACATGTGAAAGGTCCCGAGTTCGAATTTCGAACGATCCATACTCTTTTTTTACGAAATACTTTTTTTTACTAAATGGTTGTATTCAGCATGTGAAATGAAAATATTAAGAGGTCTGGCTTGTACAAACTCATAAAATCATCAGTACTGTGTGATAAATATTCCATATTAAAAAGAATCTTCTATACACATAATAATTTTAAAAGAATAAGCAATCAAATCTTTATATCCGTATTGGCATATTTTATTTGCTTCACTATACATGTATACATTTAATAATTCTACAAATTCAGTCAAGGGGATCCGACCCCCACCCCGAACTGCGCATGGTTTACGTTTTCCCTAAGCGGGGGACACAAATTCTCTGAATTAGCTTTTTTTTTTTACTAAAGCAAATTGTACCTACGTCGTTATTTTCATGTGGATTCCTAATGTTTATACCGCGACGGGGCGCGGGATATATGGTTCCGCTTTCCCTGTTCTGTACGTACCCCGCAAGGTCACTTAATGGTCAGTCATATAAAGTAAACATCATTATAATGAAAGGAAGTGCGTCTATTAATATTGTAATTGTGCCTTTACTAACCCTTGTAAGTAAGGAATGAATTCGGAACGGCTCGGTTATTGATTTAAAAGTAGACGACAGATCTAGTCTAAGCGATCGTGTTCCAGTTTAAAGCGTTGCTTGGAATACATGACATCCTGAATTTGTTTTTGTTTTTCAAATATGTTTATATCTTTATTTTGAAAATACATTTCCAAATGTTTATATTGGAGCGTTAGAATGATCATGAATTAATTACTAGTAACTGCATCAGGTCATGCGTAATTAATGAAATATTGATAATGTTTTTTTATGCTCGAGGGTCATTCTGTATTCCACAATGTTTGTCATATACTTTACTAAATCCATTTCTTTAATTCACTGAAATCATTCGACCCTAGAGGGCAAAACACAAAAAGTTATCTTAAGCAAAAGCCTCAAGTTAAACCTTTCACTCTTGATATTATTTCTAGATTTCAACCGCATGGAATCAAGATTATTTAAATCCTATTTGAAGGTATATAGAATTCACATAGAAATTTCTTTATTGAAGAAAATTGTTAAAAATGGATTCGAAAAATAACATTTTCGTCCCCTTTACCTTACTTTCATACTTAGCCTGCTAATTAAGCTTGTGTCTGTAATAGTCTATTCACGTAAGACACGAATATTTTAATACTACGCGTGTACTGCAGAACTGAAGCTCTCCGAAAAAATATATTGATATTTGACAGACCGGAGAGCTAAAGTGTCACCCATCCCATAGAAAAATGTATATTTTTTGCACACAAAAAAGTGCGCCGTGCTCCATGTTGTTTACTATTATTTCGATATCGCTAACGTGTGTTCTTAACATATTCTTTCATTGTTTCCAAAAAAAAAAACAATCCTTACAATTGCCTTACTGGTACCTGAAATTGAAATCATCTAAAATTTCGTCTAATATTTATTCTACCATTTTGGTTTGCAAGGTAATTTTTTCCAACGCGCTTCGTACAGATGTCCACTAACTCTGTGTAAGTCGGTACCCTAATATAATAAAGATATTTAATTAATAACAAAACCACGAAATTAATTAAATTTTGCGGAGAATAAAAAAAGTTTTTTTCATTTTTGTCTTAAACTATTATTTAGATTTATTTAATTTAAAGGTATATTTCATCGCATCACCTGACACATCTAGCTGAACCACGTGACAGATTATTTGATATTTACATTGTAGATTCGCGACAATTTTAAAATACTTGTGACAGTAAAACAAAAGTTTTGATTTCAGTGCGTCCACGGTATTTTTTAAACGATGAACAAATCGCTCTTCTTTGTTGGTATTTTAGTGTGCAGTTTCCTTGCGTGTAAGTTTTAATTTGCAACTTGTCAATCTTTAATAGCATTTTTTTTTCTTAAATTTAGATAGATAGCAATGATTTTTTTTCTTACTGAAATCAAAATTTTGCTGCATGAATCGAAGTATATTCAAAATCTACAACGTCCATTTACGTGGTACAAAACTCATTTTATAATTGAATTACTGTATTTTTTTCAGACGCTGTCACCGCAGATAATTGCATGGAGAATGGGCAGTCAAAATGTCCAGGGCCCTGCTGCAAGTTAGTACTTTTATAAGGATATACGATTTTCACATTCTCATCAACGTATCAGTGAAGGTATTTCACCTTGACTTTACTAAGTGCAGAATTTGATCTGTGCAATTGTATTAGAATTTTAAATGATAACTAGTTTAATTTTACAAACAAACTTACTATCCAATTGATTTAAGATATAAAAGTTATCTTCCGTATTCGGTGCAACATTCATTTTATCAGTTTGTGCTATGCCAGTTACCTGACTGTCAATATTTTCAATTTATAAACGCTATCGGGCAATTTTGATCCATTTCTGTATTGCCAGAATGGGGCAACATGAAAAAAAAAATGAATATTTCATCATTTAGATTTCATTTTTAAATCAAAGACATTGCCCAGTGAGGTTGGTAAAGTTGAGAGCAAAACTATTGTCTTACATTGGTTGATCCCGCAAAGGCCTACTACTATTCAAATGCATTCGCGTTTATTTGATAGTCGCCAGCGTGGCGCAGTGTTGAAAGTGTTTGCTCTAGGATGAGCCGATTGCGGATTAAGAAGCTGTCAGTGGTACTTTTCACAAAGAATCTCACGACTAAGATTAAAAATTTTCCCCACACACCAAATATCTTAATAGTAAAATATTAAAATATTCCCTCTCTTTTACATGAGGTATTGTATGAATAAATTGTTATTTATTCTTTAGAAAAAAATATCTTAATTAAATCTGAAAAAAAATTAAGATTGGTGAAATTTTAGTTTTAAATAATTGCGAGATAAAAAACTCAAAGCGCGTTGAAAATATGCCGCTAAGTTTAACTATGTCTATGAAAGATATCCTCTAATCCCAACCGAATAAAAAGATTAGGAAAAAAATCCAATTGTTATAATGTATTTACGAGTATCTTAACTTGAAAAACTGGAAAAGAAACTGACAAGTTTTTCTTTGGGATAAAAACAAACCTCACCGCTTCATGCCGCACCTCAGCACGGACCAAAGTGTTCCCTTCGTTGTAAATCCATTTTAGTATCATTTACCCAAATCATGCTTCATTATTTCCTGCGGGAAGAACATTGAATAAAATTAATTTATCTTTAAGACCCTACAAATGTTCGAGTCTCTGACCTAACTCTACATTGACTGAATTCTATGGAATATAATGTTTAATTATTTAATTACAGAACGGAATCCAGACGTGACAATTCCGATCCCTATTATTGTACAGTAAATGGGAAGAAGACATACTGTGAGCTGGCATGTTGTGGGGACAGATGCTGCACGTTAGTATTCATCAAACTTATACAAGAGGGGGGGATGCGATGTTCAGTTTACGGTTCAATTACGAGCCAAATTTTGTCTTGATCTCGTTTTTTTTTTATTTAACTCGACTAAGTTCCTCAAGTGACCAGTTACATTCTATTAATGTCCGTGATAATACTAGTCAGGTGAAGGTGGTAAAATGTTTAACATTTTCAGTTTCTTTTCATAAACCGCTGAACCATTTTTCAAATATATAAACAATATATCTTGGTTGAGTCCCAATGTTGTTCAGCTAGGGTATGCGGAAAATAAGATCTGTAAAATCGATTTACATCTTTCAAATTTAAACTATAAGAAAGAAAAAGTTCCCTTTATAAAAGGAAAATGTGAATGTTTTGCCTTATTACATAAAATAAAATGCGTTTTAAGACATAGTCCACAAAAAGTGTTTTTCCGAAATGGCTGACAGTGTCTCCACCAAGGTCGACAGTTGAAACTTTATTGGAAAAAAAACTTGAAAAGTACTATTTTCCCTTAAAACAAAGGTCGACCTGTCAACTCGTCGACCTGTCTTCCTGAATACACAATAAACTACCATGTAAACCTGTCAACTAGTCATCCTGTAAAAAAGGTGACCTGTCAACCTGTCTTGATGTCAGCAATTTCCTACGCTACATAAAATTCTCCAAATTTATTGATACTAATGTCAATGCGCATTAATTCATCAACCCTTCAGCATATGAAAATATTTACCGATAGTTCTTATCCATATATCCTAGTTGTCTACAGACAAAAATGCAACATTAATCGTACCTGTTCTCTGGGGCCTAGGGTAATGAAATTGTCAAAGCATTCAACACTTGAACATAATTTTTAAAAGTAAGCAATGAGTCCTCCATCATTGTGAAATAAAGATTAAATAAATGGACACAGGATCGAGAGGTCTGTTATACGAGTGGAGTTATATTGATTTCATGATGATTTTCAACCCCAGAATCTTTTTTTCTATGCTTCTTAAAAATGTTAAATTCATTGCCAGTGTGGTGGTCCCTATCATATATTTCATCAAAATTAATTTTATAATCTGAAAAACACTGCTCTCGAGTACAAAGGAAGAAAAGTATATGGTTATGATGAGCGAAGGTATCTCTATAAAAATTTGTTAATTTCATGGTCTCTGGGTCATAGATTTAATTGTAAGGTCGCAGTGCTTTTGATACATATAATGAAAATGCGATAATCTTTGAAAATCGTTATCTGCCTCTGGGTATCTACATGTAGGTGGAAAACAAAATACAAAGTGGGAATAGGCAAAGATGTTTTGTGAAATTTTAAACGACGGGTTCTTCTGTTGCAGGGCAGGATTTTTTTGATTTATTAAGAAAATGTGTACTCATTTGAACAAAAAAGATTTCCATTTGCTCTTTCCTAGTGTACCTAATTTGGATTATAATGGTCAGATAGCCGATTTTCGTTTGTTTGTTTAAGTCCTTTGCGATAGATCGCTTGGCGCAGTGGGTGGAGTGTTTGAATAGATTGATTGTAAATTGTTTGACGTCCTTCTCGAGAATTTTTCACAGATATGGAAACGCCAACACTTGCCGGTAGAGAGCTGCAAATTTTGTCCTATTAGTATACCATTACTTAGGGCCATTGAGCAGGGTAGATCTTTTTCGTGCCCGCACCTACTGCGACTTGGGACCTTGGTTCTAACGATCTCATCGGAAGCTTCGGACCCGTTTTTACGTCCCATAGTGGGATTCGAACCCGCGACGTAATAAAGTATTAACTCCTTACTTCGCGACTTTAGAGCAGACGCTCTAACCACTACATTTTGTTTAAGAAGTTATAACTCTTTGCATTCGTCGTTTTAAAGTCGCCCAATTTAGGGTTGGGGCGAAAATTTCCCTGTATGCAGTACCGTATATGTTCCACATCTACCACATTCGACCACGTCGCACAGTGCATAGTAAAGCGATGGTCCGTGTCGCAGTAGTGGCTACCATGAAGAAGATCCCACACTAATCAATAGCCCTATGTGCCGATCATATGTCAAATTTGCAGCCTTCCATTGGTAAGTGGTGAGCTATATATATGAATTTAAAAAAATTCTGGAGAATTCTCTTTTGCAGTGGAGGAACTTTTCTTGCACGCACCTACTGCGACAACGGGTCTACCTGAGCTTCTAAGGTAGAGTCGCGGAGAAAGAAGTTAATTCTTAAGTCGGGGTTCGAAGTGGAGATCAGTCATATGGATGAGACTGAATAAACAGAATGTGCGATTGACCACTCTCTACGTCTCGCAATCTATTCGAATCCGCGACGTAAAGATTAGCTCCTTTCTCCGCGATTCTAGCCCAGACGCATTGACCACTGCACTACGCCGATATGAACAGGTAGACGCGTGAAAATTGATAAACAAGTATGCGACAAAAGCACTTTGTTGTTGTAGTCCAGTCAATGAACGACAGAACCCGAAACAAATTGCAAAAGAAGAAATAAATGCATAGAAAGTTTCATTTATATACTGTTATTAATCACTAAAAATTCGACATTGATTAGTCACTGTATAATGATTTTCTGCGAATTATCTAAATTTTTGTTAAACGAAATTCATTATAGCGTAATGTGCCCTCCATATGCAATGCGGAATATGACGTCATGATAACAACCAACATATCTGCTAATATTATGTAAGTAAATAATCTATCTTAATTCAATAACTATTTAAAGGTATTATTCCTATCTACTTTATTTCGACACGCAACTTTAAAAAGTATTCGAGAAAACAACATTCATTCTGTTTCAGTGCCTTCATAACAGACGCATATTACCTAATAATGTATCTTAAATTATTAACCAGAAGTCTCTGTCGAGACTGTAGCTCTACTGGTTTATACTTAAAACAAAGGAATAGAAAAGTAGCAGTTGGGACTTGAGACTTTTAATCAACAATGAATAGAAAAATGATCCTTGCCACTCGTCAAAATAAAAACCGATACACAGATTTATGTATCTTAGTGTAGTCTACTTGTGTGCCAAGTTATATTGAAATCGAACCAAAACTGTAGGAGGAGTAGCATTTTGAGAGAATTTCACAGAAATTTCTATTCTTAGTAACCATGGCAACACCATTCATTGAAATCCAAAACCGATAAATAAAATTATGTATCTTAGTGTAGTCTACTTGTGTGCCAAGTTATATTGAAATCAGATCAAAACTGTAGGAGGAGAAGCATTTTGAAAGAATTTCACAGAAATTTCTATTTTTAGCAACCATGGCAACACCGTTCATCGAAATCAAAAACCGATGTATAGAATTATGTATCTTAGTGTAGTCTACTTGTGTGCCAAATTATATTGAAATCGGACCAAAACTGTAGGAGTAGCATTTTGAAAAATTGTTTACAGACAGACAGACGGACGGACGCATTACTATCGCATGAGCTCTTCTGGTCTCTGACCAGTAGAGCTAAAAATATAATACTCATATTCAACATATATTCAGAATTATGGTTTTACAAAGAAAACCAAAGCTTTGGAATGGTATTTGATTTTGATCATATGTCGCTGAATATTTACGTTTTTATCAATGTGTTTACCTTGACTCTGTCCAAAAAAAAAAGTACGACAGCTCAGTACAGTCATATTTTCTCGGAGTACACAAACTCCGTCCCAATAAGCGGAAATCGCTTCGCGTTTCTCTTCAAATTATATTTATACCCCCGCTCCGAAGGAGAGGGGGGTATTATTAGTTACATAGTATTTTAGTGACAGGGTATGGGATGATACCTGGTTAGTAAATTTCATACCTGGCGAGGCGGAGCCGAGTCAGGTATGAAATTTACTAACCAGGTATCATCCCATACCCTGTCACTAAATGACTACTAGTATGTAACGAATTTACCCCACCGATGAAACAATTACGTTTTATCTGTAGTTTATAAATGGTTTTTACTGCTAAACGCTTCATCGCGCTCATACTGTGCCCATTATGACGTCACGTTTGTGCTTGTGACGTAATACATCGACCGAGTATAGATTTACTGACCGGGTATGGATTTACAACTGACCGGGTATAAGTAATCCACCGCTTTCACGTGACAGACTTCAACCAATCGTAAGCCAGGATTTCACGGAATAATCAAGAGAGGTGGGGTAAACTGTTTTACCCTTTTGTGTCTGTCTGTTTGTCTGTCCGTGTGGCTGTGTGTCCGTCCGTAACAAATTTTCGTCGCAGTTTTCTCAGCAACTACTCACCGTAGATGCTTGAAATTTCAGCACAATCTTCCCTGAGGCATGCCATATGGTGGGATACATTTTTGTTCAAATCGAATATAAACTTCCTGTTTGTCTGTGCGTCTGTCCGTTTCATACCTAACAAATTTTCGATCGCAGTTTTCTCTGCAACTACTCATCGTAGATGATTGAAATTTTAACACAATCTTCTCTGAGGCATGCCATATGGTGGGATACTTTTTAATTTTAACACAATCTTCTCTGAGGTATGCCATATGTTGGGATACATTTTTGTTCAAATCGGATGTCAATTTCCTGTTTGTCTGTGCGTCTGTCCGTTTCATACATAACAAATTTTTGTCGCATTTTTCTCAGCAACTACTCATCGCAGGTGCTTGAAATTTTAACACAATCTTCTCTGAGGCTTCATTGGGATACATTTTTAATCAAATCCGATGTCACCTTCCTGGTTGTTGTGTGTCTGTCCGTTTCATACATAAAAAATTTCGTTGCAGTTTTCTCATCAGCTATTCATAGCAGATGCTTGAAATTTTATTACACTCTTTGTTGAGGCATGCCATATGGGGGGATTTATTTTGATATGAATCTGATGTCAACTTCATATTTTTCTGTGCATCTGCCTGTAACTGAACTTGTGTATATTAACATGATAGTGCTTATTTACATCAGAGCGGGGTCAGACCTGGGGTCAATTACTTTGAAATGTAATGCATTAAATTACAATTACTTTGGAATTTTTATCATTACAATTACAATTACCATTACTCTTATTCAGATAAGTAATTAATTAAATTACAATTACTTTGTTAAAGTAATGAATTACATTACACATTACATTTTGAAGCGAAAAACACAAAACGTAAGACTACACAATTTATGCCTACAAATTAACTTTCACTCTTTTTGCTCGATCAATATGCTTTCCCTCAGATCTATAAATCAGAGCGGTATTTGAATTATGGATTCATATATCATTTTTTTGTAGTTTACCAATCCAATCTACAGTTAACAAAGAAAGTGGATCAGAACACTTTCAATGTTGTAGTTTTGTTCAATATCTGATGTTAGTTTCTCTGTTGTTGTTTTTTTAAATAAATAATTTATTCAACATTTCCTACTAGATGTTTTATGTATACAGATAATGCCATAAATGTAAAAGGAGTACAGTATTAAAAACTTAATGAATTAATTAGCACTTCTAATTAGCTTAACAGGTATAATTAATGAAGCTATAAACTAATCACAAGCAAAGGTGATAATTACAAGTACCTGGATGTAGGGTTTGAATTTTGAAGCCTTAAGCTACCAAAAAAATGAATGATTGGTCAATATATTAGTTTCTATTTACATTTGGCCTTAGTTTCTCTTTGTGTCTACAATAAATCATACTGATCTTGTATCATGTTTATCAAGTCCATTTTACCAGAGTGAAAAGGGAAAAAAAGTAGAAAAATATAATTTATATCTTAATATAACTGGAAGTCTCACTAAACATGTATTAATGTCACTTTTTTGTATCTTTCTTTAAAACCTGATGATTTCTTTTAATATTTTCGACTTGTGCTCTTCAATTGATTTTACAATTGTCTTGTCAAGAAGATTTCTATTAAAAGAATTATTTAGTTAATGTCTATCAATTATTATTAAATAATATAAAAAAAATTGTAGAATATAGGATTTTAATTTTAAGGCTCTAACATCATTAATTAATAAGAAAAATAATAACCTGTCAGTGATATATATTGGTTTCAGATTCAAAAATAAGAAGAGACTGATACACAAAAATGTAATTGAAAAGTAATTGGTCATTACTGACATTTTTTTTTAAAGTAATGCATTACATTACAATTACTTGTAATTGAAAGATAGATCCATTACACATTACACCACATTACTTTGAAAAAATGTAATGATTACAATGCATTACCATTACACATTACCATTACCCCAGGTCTGAGCGGGGTACTACTAGTGAGCATTGGCTCACATTTCTTTTTTTTTTGTTACACATAGTAATAAACTTGAACATTGTTTTTAGTGATATAAATAAAAAGCTACATTGACTTGGCTTATGTAATACCACTTAATTATTAGAACGTGCATCACGCCAGTGTCATTTCCTCCAACGTACGCTAACTTTAGTAGGCATTTTCAACATTTTCCAGATCGAGCCCTCCCTTAGCTGGGAGAGTTCTACGTACGTTAAAATTTAAAGTTATCTTATATGTTGTCAAAAAAGATATCTGATATGGTTAGTGAATGGACACCACGGAACAGCATGCTGGAATGGGTTACTATACATCTTGAAATAAACTGCAGGTTTGTACCAAAGACTAAGGCGTGATAGTCCAGGGCTTGGCGAGAAGGGATTTTATGTATGGAACATCATCGAACGAAAAGTTCAATTTCCAAGTTTCGGTTGATTCAACACTGTTATGAAGGGTCCTAAACATTCCGAGGTTTGGGTCTGCTTCCATGCAGATTCGTTTACAAACTGTGAAACAGCACGTAGTTTCCCGGAAGTGACGGAGTTAGGGTAGTGACGGATTTAGGGGGTTTGGCGATAATTGAATCTGAAAGTTGATAGGCCTATACTGTTAAAAAGTATATCATTTAGGCGCTGCGCCTCGAGAAATAGTCCTAGCCTTGGGGAACTGGAATCTTGCTTACTTCCTCAATGAAAATTGTATACTAACCTTGGATATCCAATGTTCACCATTAGTTTCTGTCATTGCATTCTGTTCACCAAAATCTGAACTTTGTTTTGTGCATTATTTTGCAAGCGTTCAAAGTAAATAGTTGCCTATGCTTGCGATAATTCGGGTATGAAAGAGGCTTCGAGTTATGCATTAGATAAAAAATGAAAAGAATAGAAAGTTTTATACGATCTCCAGATTTCAATTCTTTGACTACTTTACTTTGCATTGGTAATCATAAAATTTTAAATATTGGCTATAATTTTAAGCGGTGGCATGGACATATCCAGCAATTTTTAAAAGGGGGAGGTGCTACACTGCCGCAATGCTATTGCATAGAATGACACAACAGACCCTTCAACTCTGGCAACGGTTTTCAAGGGGGGGGGGGCTTCCAAAAAGAGGTGACAAGCCAAAAAAACAAACAAACAAACAAACAAAACACCACCACCAAACAAATAGATTAAACCAAAACACAAACACCTTTAATTCTATTTCTATATTTATATTTCAAAGGGATTTATTTTTTGCGTGTTTTCTTTTTTCAGATTCAAACTGATCGCAAAAATATTTAAAGCACTGAATATACATGTACAGTAAATAAAATTTTGCCCTCCCCCCCCCCTCCCGCACACGGATATAATAACCGTTTCTTTATATATCCACTAATTTATAGGTTTATAAAACCCTAACAGATACTAATTGGTAAAATATTGAATTTCTTATTTACATTTTTACTCCGATAAAAATTAAATCATTCTTCTGCACTACGTAAAACCTTTAAATTTCGCTGTATTTAGACACCTAGTATATAATGTCATTTACTATTTTATAATTATGATAATTATGTTGGTAGTACTTTTATCTAAAATTGAAAGATCTACAAATTTTAACAGCATCATTCAGGCCTATATCTGTATCCTATTATATTGTAAAAACGGTGTATAAATTGTTGAACTTTAAAACACGATACTTTGTTTACGAGTGCATAAAGGTCATATCAATATTCTAAATTTGAATAAAAATAAAGTTGTATTGAATTTTACTTAAACTGTGTAAGCTTGTAAACCTATATCATGTTTTGTTTCATCACATTAGATCAGTTTCAAAGAGCACAACTTTTATATATGTCCATCATCTATGAGACATTTTCTCGCGATCGATGACATCGTATGTTATATTTTATGATCCAGGAT
This sequence comes from Saccostrea glomerata, assembly GCA_003671525.1. Classification (NCBI taxonomy): domain Eukaryota; kingdom Metazoa; phylum Mollusca; class Bivalvia; order Ostreida; family Ostreidae; genus Saccostrea; species Saccostrea glomerata. The sequence continues at coordinate 96,341 of PRKT01001208.1, read as the reverse complement.
AAAAATCACTTTCCCCTTGATATATAAATTGCGACTTTTTTCCCTGCAATAATTACATAATATGTTAAGTAAATATAGTGTTAAACATTCTTTTGCAATTTGTTTTAGGTTTTGCAAATTCTGTCGTTCATTGACTGGACTATTGTACTCATAATGTTCCATAAGAACCACTAGAAGAAAAAGAGTGTCCTATATTATCTTGAACAATTGTTAGTGTGCATGGTATTAATGATAAATTGATGTGTACATGATGACATATGGAGCACTGACGAGTATTATGATAAGTTAATGAGTGTAAATGTTACTTCTTAATCCTTGCCCATCATATAATTATATTTAGTTTTAGCAACATACTGTAGACGTCATTAACATCACGTGTCTAAAATTTCACGGTTTGTTAAAAAGTTACCTTTCACGGTGGTTTTAATTTCACGGAGAATCGTTTGTAAATATTCGGATACTATGACTGTTTCTAGGTAGAAATTACGTGAAATAATAATCACGATGGTTTAAAATTCGCGGAAAATTCTTAAATCGTGAACATAGTGAAATTAAAAACACCGTAATGTTTTCCACTTCTACAGTATTTATTTTTCATAAGTTATCTATCTGTCTGTAGTCAATTAATCGTATTTTTGGTTTTTTAACAGTGTTGATGACTTTTAAATACAAAAGAACGGAGCAATTATACGTAAGTTTATATTATACATGTTTGTTTTAATTATTATTGTATAGTTCAGCATTTACAGGTATTATTGAATACATTTTAAATCTCATTTTTGCAATTTAATAATCGTTTGAAATTATAATACATCACCTGCCAAACATTTGGTTAAATTGCAAACACCATAATACTGTACACTTGGTTTGTGGAGAATTTCTCACTTAATTTTATTTTCACTATGACACATGTCTTCGCTAGCCAAGCGTTTCCGATACGCTAGACGGGATTGTTTTCGTCACTTGATCTCGAATCTATCTGGTATGTACAGATTGCGTCATCGACAGAAATAAATACGCGTGTTTTAAAAAAAAATAAATCAAAGTTTTTTCAAGAATAATTAAGAAGGAACAATTGAGTTATGTTTATTTATTATTTAAAGTACAAATCTAAAGCTTCAATATACACTCTTAATAAAATATTTAGAAGATATTGGATGACACAATAGCTATTCATAGAATAGCATATTATCTTACGGATCGTTGTTTATCGCGTTTTTCATTTCCGAGATTAAAGAGTCAAGAAGTATCCTGAATGCAAATATCGTCATTTACAAAAATAAAAACAATTGCTGATTGGTCGACCGGGTGTACCGAATCCCAATCAGAACTCGAGAAAAAAAACAACTTTTATCAACACCGTATGCCAAAGGATTATGAGGAGAGTAGCGTAACAGAAACCCTTGGCTAGCGAAGATGTGACACATATGGAGATAACGAACAGTAATCAAGATCAAAAGTCCATAAATCACCAAATTTTATTGCCACAGGATGTACCAGGTGAATATAACTAAGAGTGATCAATCTTATTTATTATACCTCTACTGATTTTTAGCTCTACTGGTCAGAGACCAGAAGAGCTTATGCGATAGCAATGCGTCCGTCGTCCGTCCGTCTGTCTGTCTGTCTGTCTGTAAACAATTTTTCAAAATGCTACTCCTTCTACAGTTTTGGTCTGATTTCAGTATAACTTGGCACACAAGTAGAATACACTAAGATACATAATTCTGTGTATCAGTTTTTGATTTCGATGAATGGTGTTGCCGTGGTTACTAAAAATAGAAATTTCTGTGAAATTCTTTCAAAATACTACTTCTCCTACAGTTTTGGTCTGATTTCAATATAACTTGGCACACAAGTAGACTACACTAAGATACATAATTCTGTGTATGGGTTTTTGATTTCGATGAACGGTGTTGCCGTGGTTACTAAAAATAGAAATTTCTGTGAAATTCTTTCAAAATGCTACTCCTCCTACAGTTTTGGTCTGATTTCATTATAACTTGGCACACAAGTAGACTACACTAAGTTACATAATTCTGTTTATGGGTTTTTGATTTCGATGAACGGTGTTGCTGTGGTTACCAAAATAGAAATTTCTGTGAAATTATTTCAAAATGCTACTCCAAATACAGTTTTAGTCTGATTATAATATAATGTGGCATGCAAGTAGACTACACTAAGAACATAAAGAGACTTAATCAAGGATCATTATTCTTTTTATTGCTGTTGAAAAGTTTCAATTCCCATTTCCCAACTGCTTTAAAGTACTTTTCCTTTGCTATAATTACAAACCAGTAGAGCTTCAGTCTCGACAGAGACTTCTGGTTTACTATATAAAAGTAAATCGATATATTTTGCTGATTTCCTGAAAATCACCGTGAATAAACCGAATCCCGGCAAAACAGACTGATTCCCTGCAAAAAAGTACGTTTTTTTATGAACTGATACACACCTATTCGGAACACTTTGTATTTTCTTTCAACTTACGACAAACTTAAAAATGTTCCGAGTAAACTCATGAATATTCATTAATGAATCGAAATGCATCGCGAGTCAACTGGTCCCATATCAATCAAAAAGAACCAGTTTACTGGAAGCGAACGACAACAGAAATGGCGAGCTCAAGATTTGCGTTATGTTACTTTCGATTTTACTAAGTAAAAACTCGAACAATGAACTGATTTATTGATAAAATGGAATTTCTTTCATGTCTGTATTCTGTTTTGTCGTATTTTTTATCTATTCCTGTTGGAATAAAACATTGTTACAGAATACAGTATTGAACATAACTTTTTCAAATGTCTTGTTTGTATCGGTATAATAAAACAGTTAAAGTATATCATTTCGGGAGTCAGCAAGATTCAAGTTCCCCTCGGCGCAAGCGCCTTGGGAAATAGACTTGCTCTTGGGGAACTGGAATCTTGCTGACTCCCTCAACGATATACTTTAACTGTATATTGTAAAAAATACAAATATATGAGACATGGGCCCTAAAAAAAACTACCTAATCATAAAATTAACGCGTAAAAAGAAATTCTGGTAACCATCAATGCTATATGGATCTATTTTGTTGAATCCGATTTTCATTATTCGTGATTATTAATGTTTGTTATTATGTGATATTTGTTTTCTATTTTCAGGTCAGCATTTCCCGAAACATTCGGTATAAAATGTTTTAAAAAAATAAATTTGAATCAAGAATGTGTCTCAATTCATCTTCTCTTGTAATTCTGAAACATATGGAAATAACGATCATTATTCAAGATCAAATGTCCATTTATAAACATCACAAAATAGGAGCAAAGCAAACAAAGACCACTAAAATATCTTAGGTGGGATCAGGTGCCATGGAGGAGTGAGCATTCCCTGCCGACCAGATACACCCGCCATGTTCTCCTTGTCATTATATTGAAATAACGGATATTCGTTAATTCAGTGTATAAATTATTTTGAAAAAAAAATACTACCTACATCTCTAACTCTATCTCCTTTGGTTCAAAAGTTATCCTGAATAAAGTTCGAAATTTTAGCATTTAGGTTACAGTCAAGGTCACAAGGTCATTGACCTTTTTTGGCATTTGAAAGAACTTAAATAGTAGAGTAAACATTCCAAAAATGAAGTCTCTATCTACCCTGGTTCAAAAACAATGGCGAAAGTTCCAAAAACCTGTTTTTAGAATATAGGTCACAGTCAAGATCACAATCGATTATGTCGAAATGCCCGTGTCCGACGTTACATCAATTATTCTTTACGCAACTAAAAGGTATAAAAATGCACTAACAATTCTCTTAATTAAATAAAATTTAGGGGATACAATAGGATATATATATACAGAGTATATCTCAGTTGATTCGATACGCAAGGAGTATGTTCTACGTATGAACAATTTCTGAAACGAGGTAAATTATTGACAAGAAGGTTGATGAAACAAGAATATCAGCACTCTCGTTTGAAATAATCATTTTGTAAGTTCTATGGTCGATACAATGACCTTGTCAGCAAATACATTTTATCATTGAGTCAAATGCTGACGTTTTCGTTTTAATTGTTAGTCAATTGTTTAAACACTGATTTGACGACGGATTTTTCCGTTATTTCCCGATCATGACAAGGAGCACACGGCGGCTGTGACCGGTCGGCAGTGGATGCTAGATCCTCCATTGCACATGATACCAACTCTGATGGTTTGTAGGTCCGTGTTCGCTCTGCTCCTATTTTGTATTGTGTTATGGACTATGATATTGAATACTGTTTGTTTTTTCCATATCCTTCATTGTGCATTGTAAAAGGTCGAATGTTTCAAGTATGATATCGAACACAAACTAATGCAGAATATTCAAAACATCACAGAATTTATACATATATAAATAAGCCTTCATACCATAGAGGTATTAATTTTTGTTTGCACTTTCAAACGACTGTAATGTAGACTGTTTATATGAAGATTTAATGACAGAAATTTGGTATAGCATCATATTTTTTTTATCAAAGATAATTTATTCAGCGTAGTTTGTCATCAGTCTCTAAATAACATCGCAAAGATGAGGTCGGATTACTGCTGATGACGTCAGTTGGCACTCATGGTTGATATCAATGTTGAAGACGTCGAGGTCGCAGAGAACAGAACTCTATCCTATAACCGATTGGATCATTCGGGTTTCTGTGGATGAGAAGTAAATGCATTAACATTAATAAAACAAGATTTGTTAGTTAAACACTATGCGTCCGTCAAAAAAAATCGAAAAAGCTCATTTTAGTATACAGGTCAAGGTCACATGGTACAAGGTGCTTGACCTTTGTGTCAGTTGAGAGACCTTAATTAGAGGAGTACTCAAGCCAAATATGAATTCTCTATATCATATGGTTTGAAAGTTAAAGCGACAGTTCGAAAAAGCTAGTTTTAGCATATAGGTCAAACATCATTTTAAAGACCCCAATGAGTGCAGTTTGCATAAAAAATATGAAGTCTCTTTCTCTCTCGGTTCAAATGTTATGGCCAAGGTTAAAGTTGACAACAGACAGACAGGACAAAAACAATAGACGTCCCCTATCTTTCGATCCGGGAATGAAACAATGTCCAATTGAGGGAGTCATAAAAAATTGGTGATAAAAGTGAGTAAATTTTGCGACAATTTGAATTTTGATAACCGAAGTCACTTTTATACAAATAAAGTATTCGATACATACAGATCACCAAAAGTTGTCAATTAATTTGTATTGGAATGATATTTGATGCGATTAGGTCAGATTTTCAATGTAAAGAGGTTCAAGCGTCTGTTTCTTCTACATTTTACTTTAATTTTAGAAGGTAAACAAAACTCTATTATCCTATCTTTTGGGCAAGATTTCTTAATGCGGCATTGTCACTTTTTGAGGCTAAAATCAAGACGAGTACGAAAAATGTACAAAACACTAAGTAAAATACTTGCGTTGAAAAAGTCAGTTTAAAAATTTCAACTAAATAGTATTGATAAACCTCGATTTATTTAATTTATAAATAGTCGTCCGCGTGGAACAGCAGAACAAGCTTTAAGAGCTTCTGCACTAGAAGTTGATCCTTATGTTACGTTGCGGGTTCGAATCCTACTTTTGGACGTGGAGACCACGCAGTCCTCCGGATAAGACTGTAAAAACCAAGGTCCCATGTCGCAGAAGGTGCTGGCACGAAAAAGATTCCTCTTTGCTCAAAGGCCCTGAGTGCCGAGTGTAGGACAAAATCGGCAGATCTTCACCGGCAAGTATTGACGTCTTCATATGAGTGTTAAAATCTCGAAAGGGACATTAAACAATATATACACTCAATTTATAAATCCCTATGATGGAACCATTAAGATGTAACATTAAACTATTTATAAATATAGTCCTTTTGAAAACAATGATTTTGAAACTTTAAGTTTCTACAGATTATTTACCTTTGTTACGAGATATTTAATACTGTTAAGGTGAAATCTCGTAGTGAAGTTTGATAATGTTCAGTTTTATTGCAATAAGGATGTAGACTTAATTCCTGCTAAAAACAATAAGAGCTTAAAATTTGCGAGGAGTTCTATATACGTTTTTCGGGCCTTTTCACGATTTTATCGTGCCAGGAAAACGTAAAAAAAAAAAACCTCGACATTTTCGTAAATTTTTTTCACCAGACCAATTAATGCGATAATAGTAAGCACGTTATAGGTAAGTTACGTTAAATTCGGTTTGCTTGGCAAGGGATTTCCACAGACGTTTTCCTGGTATACGTCAAATATTTAAATCGTAAATAAATGCATGAAAAATGTGTATTATTTCTACTATAGACCGCCATTATTTACAATGGATACCAAAGGACAGGAAATGAGAGAAACAAAAACAATTATTTTGGAGCTACTTCACAGCGGTTTTAAACAAAGTGAAATATCAAAAGTATTTTAGTTATGATCAGCAACAGTATATACTAGATTTTAAACGGCATCAGGGCAGTCACCGATCCGGACATTGCAGCACGACCTAAAAATGGACGATTGGGTTGTCGAAAACCCAACAGCACCATGCCGGGCAGTCGGGCATTAATCTTCTTTCATAAGTATAACCACTAGAAAGCTTTCGGCAAGAAATTAAGAGTCAAAAAAACAAAATGAATACGTCAAATTTTGGGGGCCAGAAGTAAGTTAACATTGGAGAGTAGTTTCAAACTGGAGTGAGGCCGTTTTAGTGATGAGATGGGATTAACTGTGAGAGGTTATAGGGTTGTTATAGCTGATATAATGTACGCGTAACCCTCTCCTATTTTTTTTTTCATCTGATGATCTCTGGAGAGGGCTATAATTCCATAGCATCTCAGTAATGGTACACTGTACCGGTGCAAATTTTTTTTTAAAATACGGAGGACAGAAGGAAAATAAATTGTTTTATATTCAACTTAACTCTGATAAGACGAAACTTTTATTCACTGTCAAGAACAAAGCCCGTTAAACGCGAAAACCATGAAAAATAATCTGCTTGTTAACCAGTCGCTCTACTCAGTAGTCTTGACAGTTCACGCTTGATGCACTGAGACTTTTGCATGAAATTTAGAAAAAACTTCATAAAACAAATGTCAGTGTTTATAAATGATTCTGCTGAATGGTATCACAAAAACATCGATATAAAACATTTCAAGTGTAATTTTTACGATCACGACGATAATTATGCTTAAAATAAGGAAATTCCTAAAGGATCCGCTCTTATAAATCCTTAAATCTCATTGGCTGTACCAAAATAAAATCTACAAAGGTCAGTAAATGGCGGATAAATTCAAGTTCCGATGTTGAAATATACAAAAAATAACACGTATATGGATCATTATGAATATATTTTGGATCGTTTTATGTCCGGTGTAACGTTGAATGTTGACCCGAGTTGAAAATTGACCCGGGGGTTATTTTTCAACGTTGAATAGTGAGACCAAAGGTGTTGAATTTAGACCCTAGTCCGTTGAAAACTGAGCCGGGTCATAGAATTTTGATCATTAAACCGGTTCTAAAAATCAACAGCATAAAAACACATATTTATGACTTGGTTTTCACAACTGTGATTTAATTCATAGGCGTTGGTACAGGGGAGGGGAGTTAGGGATGCTTACCTATTTTTTTTGCAAAGATAGACATAATATAGGCATCGAACAATGTGATATTAGGTTAGTTTCCCCCTGCTTTCAACAGGCACATTACAGTGTAGTAAAAAATGAAGATTAAGTGGTAGTGTTTAAAAAATAGATATTGGATCCACCCCCACCCCCAAATAGGATTTTCGGGTTTGGACTACTAGATTGGACAATGGATTTTTTTTCTTGTCATTTTTTTTTTAGATTTGAATTTTTCTTTCTTTTTTCAATTAGCATTTGCACCATTACAGAGATCCTAAGGAGTTGTCCTCCCCCAAAAAGGAGAGGGCTACATTATTGCAGCTAGGGTTGTTAAAGTCCGGAGATCAAAACGAGAGAAACTCCTTCCTGATCATGAGTGAATTGGCTATCTGAAGCGTAATACTGACAGAAACTTTGAATCAGGGATTATTTATTTTCATAGACGAAAAAATATCGAGGTCACGAATAGCATTGAAGATTAAAGATACAACGACCTTGTCAGCAAATACAATTTATCATTGAGTCAAATGCTAACTGACGTTTTTCATACCTATTGTTAGTCCATTATTTATACACTAAATTGACGGATTTTCCCCGTTATTTCACGATCATGACAATGAGCACACGGCTGGTGTGACCGGTCAGCAGGGGATGCTCACTCCTCCATGGCACCTGATCCCACCTCTGATATTTTAGAGGTCCGTGTCTGCTCTGCTCCTATTTTGTATTGTTTTATGGACTTTGATATTGAATACTGTTCGTTATCTCCATATCCTTCTTCATATAAAACAATACAAAACAGGAGCAGAGCAATTGAAAACACTGACCTCCAAAACGTCCGAGGTGGGATTAGGTGTCACGAAGGAATGAGCATCCCCTCCTGACCAGTCACACCCAACATGTGCTTCTTGTCATTATTGGGAAATAACGGAAAAATCTGTCGTTAATTAAGTGTGTTTAATTGATAAATAACTACCAGTTGGTATGAAAAACATTAGTCATAGTTATTTGACTCAATGATGGTTGTATTTTCTGATTGATTGAGTGAGTGGTGCTATGGCTTTCACAGGTGTATTCCTTTTTCAAGACCTTACTTTGAGTACCACCAAATTTGAACTTGAAGTTTGGCCTACTTTTACAATAAAAAAATACCCCACTTTAACTTTTCCTCATAGTATATTCATTGTGAGAAGACCTCTCAGCAATATTCCTGATTTTGACCTAAGAGTTTGACCCACTTGTTAAAACTATACTGAAAGAAAAAAAGAAACGGAATTAAATTAAAACTATTATTTCTGATATGTTTTCCAGTATTGTTATTACAGTCTTCCTTGGAAGACGGTATTATATAGTTGAAGTTTTTTACAGTCTTCGGACTATGCACTTCCTCTCTTTTGTGATTGATAGAAATTGCATGATGAGAAAATTTTCAATTATTTCATTGGTTGAAATGCTGTTAAAAGTAAGGGAGATAACTTTCTGATGATCTAATTTTCGTACGACTTAACAATTTTGCAAGATTTTCAATCTTTAAAAAAATTGACAAAACGAACAAAATCAGAAGTAATTAAATTCTGAATAACATGATATTTTTTATAGCATTAACTTAAAAGTTCTTTATAAATTCATTGTAAATAAACTTGATTTTTTATTGATTTCAGGCTTTAATTTCCCTTTCTTGTTTGAAGAAGGTAACGGAATCAGCCGAGGTTTGCCAAAAGCTCGGTCAAAGTTTACGGAGATGACCGAGCGACAATCATGGTTGGGCTAATGCCAGTAAAAAGCTAATGTAGCAATACAAAATCTCAAGAAATTCAAAAGAATTATACGGCCTGATAGCTATAGGCGTAGATCAGTTTGCTGTTTAAGGTTGTTGCTAAAGACGGTAAGCTTTTTTAAAAAGCTCTACTTGTCATACATTTTAATTCACTTTTAACATGTCGAGACCACTACCTTATATAGAAGGCAATTTTCAACAGGTGACGATGTCTTCGTCACACCCGTTCTCCAATCAAGTGAATGAGTCCCAAAACATGACAGTCTACTATGTGTTTACGATTCAATGGCGACACGTGGTTTTCGTCAGTTTACTGCACAATATTTTACTCGTCACCGGAAAAACTGTAGAGCTTCTTTATCACTTTATAAGACCGAAATTGAAAGATTATATTCTAAAGACATTGCTCCATGCTCACATTTAATATTGGAGTTGTGTTAGATGATTAATAGTTGCTTCGAATACCTTACAAACGCTTTGGCGTTTGCATACGTACATAAAAATACTTTCTGATAATATTGAGGGGTTAAATAAGAATTGCACACCTTCTCTTGCTATCTAAAACCAATGACCAATATACTACCTGCTAAAACTATGTACACGTATATCACGTGAAAAAAAAACTCGATGTTTTATCGACACGATAGCATGTACGTCTGTTTTGAACAATGGTTAACGCCGATGTAATTATACGTTGATATAAGACTTCAGAAAGCAAATTTTGTGAATGTGAGCATGGAAATGAAAGATTATACACCATTTTAAATATTTCTTTCACAAATTTCAAAAAAGAATTGAAAATAAGTTTCCAAGGGACAATTCAAGTTGCCCTTTATTTTCAACACAGCTGGGTACTTGTAGTAGCCCACAATGCATTGCAACTCATTCAGCAGTAGCTAAAGTAAACAGATAGCCAATTTACATGCAAATTTATGCTGACATCACAAAAACTAGTGGTCTCGACCTGTTTAATCAACAAGTTACCAAAATCTTGTGCGACTTTGACTATTAATTCCTGAGTTATTGAAATTGATATGTCGATATCCTTCAAAATAAAAATACAAACTCTCATAATTTCCCTTGCGTATCAGTAACAGACTTGATTTCCCTTAGTTAGAATGATCTAACTGTGTCTCGGTACAAGCCCTCACCACAGTTAGAATACGTTCCATATACTTGCAATGTAGCAAATCGGAGCGGATCCGCTCCAAAACTTTTTTGAAGAATATAAAAGGATTTGCACTGGAAATAACTACCAAATTAATCAAAACAAACCTTTCTGAGATTGCTTATGCCTTTTATCCCAAAAAATAATCCATCTAAAGACGAAAATCCAATTAATTTTCTCAACGTTTTTCTCTCGCTTCAAATTTACCTGCCATGTTTACTTTCAGAACTCTCTAGATTGTTCGTAGTAAATGCACTGAGTTATATTGAGTAGGAGTTATCTCCCATGTTTCTTTTGCTACATTACGAATACACAGAACGAATTCTATCGTTAAACTACGGAAGCCCAATAGTGCAAACGAAATTATTAAATACAAAATTAATATATAAAGAAAAACGAAATTATTAAATAAAGAAAAACGAAATTAATATATAAAGAAAAACAAAATTAATATATAAAGGAAAACGAAATTAATATATAAAGAAAAACGATATTATTAAAAGTAGAAAAACTGAAACTAAAATACGGAATTTTTAGAGGCGCACGGTAAGGGTCTGAACCCATAAATCATTAGTGCACCGCGTCTGATGGACCTGATTTTGTTTCGACAATAAACGAGCGAGATGTTTGCCTTTACATTCACCTTTTCCTACATCGAAAACATATCCATTACAATTCATGGATGGGGAGAATTTAACCTTTGATATCTAATTGCACAACTATTTAAGAAAACATGAACGTTAAGATTCCGTTGTTTACAACTCGTAATTGTTGAATTTTAAACATTAAGGAAATTCCCTTATCCATTATTCAACTATCGCACAATACATTCATTAGAAAATGCTGTAAAATAATACGTTATCGATCGGACTTGGGTTTGTTTGACATTATAAAAAATTGTTTAAAGAGAACAGGTGCAAAAAGTAAAACAAGTCAAAGAGGTTACAAGAAGTAGATTTTAATGATTGCTTACTATATCAGAAGTAAAGCAAATCACCTTCAGTTGATTCCTTGGTCTTATCAACGCATAATTAGAGGTGATGTACTGGCTACTAGTACTTGTTCTCACATGTTATAAATGTCAAACTCTCAATCTGTACCATTTATAAGTCAGTGGTACTATAGTTCTTGTTCTCATATATTTTAAATGACAAACTCTCAATTTGTGTATTTATAAGTCGGTGATATTTGTGAACAAACAATGCACACTCTTGTAAATAACAAATCCCATAAAGTAATCAAATCATTTTTCTTTTTATAGTTTAAACAATCTAAGATTTATGGGTACACAGATCGGACGCTAGGTTAAGTTCGTGGGAATCCAGTAATACGATACGCAAGATCTTGACCTTTTTCAAGTGCTCTTTTGAATTAGATGTCATTAATTTTAATCAAGCAGAAACAGCCACCCTCATGATCCTCTATGCATAATGCCACACATTAACAAATTACGTATACCGTTAAACAATTATTGACAATTTACTTCAAACATTAGATTGAAGTATTTGTTTCAGTTGATATTTTCTCTTTCTCCCTCACTCTCCTTTTTATTTAATAATTTCGTTTTTCTTTTTTAATAATTTCGTTTTTCTTTATATAATAATTTCGTTTTTCTTTTTTTAATAATTTCGTTTTTCTTTATATAATAATTTCGTTTTTCATTATATATTAATTTCGTTTTTCTTTATATATTAATTTCGTTTTTCTTTATATATTAATTTCGTTTTTCTTTATTTAATAATTTCGTTTTTCTTTATATATTAATTTCGTTTTTCTTTATTTAATAATTTCGTTTTTCTTTATATATTAATTTCGTTTTTCTTTATATATTAATTTCGTTTTTCTTTATTTAATAATTTCGTTTTTCTTTATATATTAATTTCGTTTTTCTTTATTTAATAATTTCGTTTTTCTTTATATATTAATTTCGTTTTTCTTTATATATTGATTTCGTTTTTCTTTATATATTTTTGGTTTGCACTATTGGGCTTCCGTATTAAACCGGGTCCGTAGGACAATATCATTTTAACGATAGAACGTTCTATCTGGATTTCCCTGTGCATTGAGTTCACCAGAGCATTTCTCTCTCTCATAGGATTATTATTCAAGCCTTCCGAAGCTAGTCTGTAATAGCTGAGAGTAGCTGTATCATTCCAAAGCCAACGAATCCCCCCGCCCAATGAATCCCACGGATTTTTTATTTAGGATAGAATTTACAGAATCAAGCTTGTTTGGTACACGTGAATGTTTGTAAGGGAGTCTCAACTAACACAAGCTACATTTCCCCAGTGTGAACATGCTAACAAAAAAATGCATACGACGCGTACGTGCGTGTGTTAGAGTAAAATCGACGTAAAGTTGCTAGTAAGCTCGCGGAACAAATTAGAGCAGGGAGTTTCTATTTTAGGGTGAAAAAATGAGTATGATTGTCTGTTGTTTAAATATCGGTTTCAGTTAATAATTCCTTGACAATAACCGAGGTGGCATGATAAAACGCCCTATCTTTATGTGACGTTGTTACGCGCCAACGTCACCGTCATGGTCGGTTGGAAACCTTTTAAGTTACTTTCTAAAAAGAATTCAATAAACTTTTTGGGTTGAAAAATTGAAAACAATCTGCACAGTAAAATGTTGCCTTGTTATTAACTTATGCAATACAATTACTAGACCCAATGTAACTTCCGTCAGCCATATCTTTAGTGCAAGAAATTTATACTGACTGCAAATATGCAAAGACATGTCAATAACTCTAATATGGTCGCGTCTAATACGCGTCGTATGGCACTACAAAATGTGGTCACAATTTTATAATCATCAACATGCACGTGTTTTGGGGTGTTTTTTTTTTCACTTTCCTACTTGACGCCATACATTTCATGGTTGAATAGTTGTGTGGACAAGCGATTTTAGTGCAAAGTAACCGAAATACACATCTGACCAATTTCATAATTTTCGGTCACATAGTCAAAAAAATTTCGCATATTATGTTCTTACGCGTTTCTTTTTCCTTTCAGTATATAACCTTTGTCAACACTTTTGAACAGTTACATGTAGAACTAGGGCTGTCATATTTTACAAGTGTATTTCTTGTAATAAGACTCCTTTGGATACCAAAACTTTTGACCTTGACCTTTGGAGTTTGACATGTTATTGAGGTAATTCAATCCTCGCCATAAGCTGCCATACGGGGGAGTCAGTGTTTCACAAACACATCTTGTTCTTTCTTTCTTTCAAATTTTACAATTAGTATTCAAAAATATCAAATTATGACTGTTTTATCTGTTAGGAAAGTCAAAAAGAAATCATACGAGCGCATTGGGGGTATACAATAAGACAATGTATCTGAGAGACATATGGCGGAATACGGCTATAATTGGTATAAACAAGTCGTACATAGATGATAATTTTGTGTATTAAAGAATTCTTGTCTGCTTTAATTCAGGCGTCATGAAATGTTTAATCTTTACCAATTCAAATTTATTATCTTACCCCACACCAATTCGGCCCTTAAGATGAAACCCTTTGGGAGGAACTAATACAAAGTCTTTGTCAAAGGAAATGATGTTTGGGTCCACAATGCACTTCTTAATCTCCAAACCTATTTATTTAATAATGAAAGTAGACTTCAAGTTAATGATTCTCAAATACATGTATTACTTAGTTTATTAAATTCACATAATTAAAATTATTCAATTACCTACTATTTGTTCAATTTTAATGTTAGGCGTGATGTTTTAGTTTGACCGCACTACCCACCTTTCTTTGTACAACATCGCATTCTCCCAGCGAAGGGAACAACCGGGAGAGAATTGCCAGGGCATCTCCAACCTCTCACTGTAATTTCTGATGAAAGTATGGATTAAAAAATGTAGGCAACAATCAAATCAAGTTGGACAGTAAATCCACAAGTCTTAAGGTTCATTGATACTCTGATAAGAGAGATAACCTCGATAACATAAAAATATATTATTTCTTTATAGATTTGCCAAGTTGAAGTGTCTTTTTTTGTCCAATTTTGCCCCGCAAGCTATGCTGTACTAGTATATTATTGTTTGTTTTTTACTTATTTAAAACACTTGTAGTTTTTACTCATTAAAATACATTTCTATTAAAAATCATTTAGGTTCAAGCAACATTCTAAATTAGTGAGCAGAGAGTTTGTGAACCTTAAGATTTTATCGTATTCTTAATATCCGTTCAATGAGGAGCAAACGTTTGTACTCACCTACAGAAGTACATTTGTCGGTAAATGGTGGTGAGGGAATACAGATATCGTAGATGATACCAGTTGATGCAGAGTTTATAATGGCTGTAGGCAGTTCATTGTCTAAACATGTGTCCCTTTTAACCCCTGCTGTGTAATGTCCTTGTATCAGATGCAAGTTAAGAATGCAACAAATCACATTAACGGCAAGTATCCCTTTCATAATTACACGTTTCATGACTTGAATCTAAAAAAATAAAGTCAAAATATTAAAAATGGCGCAGAATCAAAGATTTTAAAAGGAATGAGGGTTTTAAACAAGAAGGAAAACTATTTTGTGAGGAAGGGAAGGGGACACGTTCCTTCAATTTGATATACAGATCCGCTCATTATTTTTAGCGCACAAGAGGAGAAAGCTCAAGCGAGTTAGATCTGGCATTCGTATGTCTGTCCTTGTGTTCGTATGTAAACTTTTCATAAGAACTGCGAAGGAAAGTAAGAAAGAAAGTATAATTGTTCTTTCCATTAGTTTTCAAGATCAAAAGACTATCAAACAATTCATATTAGGTGCAAAGGAAACACGGACCTCAAAAACATTAGAGGTATGATCAGGTGCCTTAGAGGAGTTAGCATCCTCCACCGACCGGTCAGACCCGCTGTGTGCTTTGTGTCATGATCTGGAAATAACGAAATTTTTAAAATTTATATTTTGTGTGAACATTTCATAAAGTACTGGTATCTTATTTGGGAAAATAGAGGTAAGTCCATATTTCCAAAATGAGGTTTTTTTCCTATCAAATATTTCTTGTCCGCGTGTTCTCGATCGTGGGAACTGATCCAATTGAGATGAAACCTTTCTAGGATTTGCGAGCATGTGGATGAGTAAAATGACTGATATATTTAATATAAACATAACCTTAACATTTTTTGAGGAAATATTTTGAGACTATAAACAGAAAGACAGATAAGCAGTGTGGACAAAAAATACTTGGTCAAATTAGCATGAACTCGCGGACATGCACACCCTCTTCGCTCAAACTGGCTGAAACAAATATTTCAATATCTTAATTCCTTGTTTTTGACAAAATTATTCAAAATTTTATGTAAGATAAGGAAGGATATGGAGATAACGAACAGTATTCAATTTCAAAGTCGATTAAACAGTATACAAAATTGAAGCAGAGCAAACACGGACCTCCGAAACATCAGAGGTGGGATCAGGTGCCATGGAGGAGTGAGCATCCCCTGCCGACCGGTCACACCCGCCGTGTGCTCTATACTATTTTAATTATTAAACAAATGAGGACCGGTACACCGGTAAGGCTTGCCATATAAGTCATGGAACTTAAGTTGTAGCCCAACCAGGCCGACTTAGGAATAGTACACTGCACTATTTCTTAATACAAGACTTAGCTGACATTTATTTCTTAACCAATGAAAACCATTCACTCAAAGTTCAATCGATTTTTGTTAACTATACACGTTGGTATATTGAAGGAAACACAATGTATATTCGTAAGAGATAATGAAAATATCCGCAAATACTTAAGTTAGCCTCCTCTTCTTTGTTAAGAAGTGTGAATGCACTGGTCAGTAAAATTTTTTCAAAGTCATAAGTCATATAAAAATGTTTCCCTCTTCGGGTGTTTGATCCGTGGACCTTTGGATTGTTTTCTAATTAATAAATAAATATTTATCGAAAATTTTCGGAATTATTTATTATTTAGAAAAAAAATCCAAAATTAAACTAGAGAGTCTGCTGCTATTGCAAGCAATAGCATCTGTCGCCCCGAACTGGCTTTACTGTTCCCCGCTTTCGCGAAAGCGATGAGACATTTAATCTCATTCGTCCGTCTGTCTGTAAGTATGTGTTTCACATAAACTTTAACCTTGCTCAACTTTTGATTCAGTGGAGCTATGACTTTCAAATTTCACAGTCAGGTGTATTCCTTGTGACAAAACCTGTGTGTGTGCCACCTTTTAACCTTGGAGTTTGACCCACTTTTACACAAAAATTTTAAACTTTTACTTTGGCCATAAATTTTGAACGGTAGATACTGGGACTTTGATATTTTACATATGTATTCTTTGTAATTAGACCTTTTATTGGATACCGACAATTTTGACCTTGACCATGGATATATCCGTACTTATGAAAAAAAACTTTATTCTTAGCCATAACTTATAAACGGTAATGGCTAGGGCTTTCATACTTTAGATATGTAATCCTTGTGAAAAGACCTTTCTGGGATACCAAAGAACTTTGACTCTTTTACCTAGACCTAGGAGTTTGACATACTTTTAAAAAGAAACCTTGACAATAATTTTTGAAGGGTTAGGGCTATCATTCTGCACTTATTTAATCCTTGTGACAACACCTTTCATTGAATATCAAGAACCTTGACCTTGGAGTTTGACCTTCTTTTAAAAAAATGTCACCGGGTTCACAGGTGCGTGAAAGTCGATCAATAAATCGGGTCTCAATAGCTCAGTTGGTAAGAGCGCTGGCACGGTACGCCAGAGGCCCTGGGTTCGAGTCCCGGTTGGGACTTGATTTTTCACCACCTGTGACATTTGGCGCCCAACGTACAAAACCCACTATTTCCTTGGAACATGCCTTACAGCATTTCCTTAACTCGTAGAATTCGAGGACGAATTTCTACAAAGAGGGGGAATATGTCACCGGGTTCACAGGTGCGTGAAAGTCAGTCAATATATCGGGTCTCAATAGCTCAGTTGGTTAGAGCGCTGGCACGGTACGCTAGAGGCCCTGGGTTCGAGACCCGGTTGAGACTTGATTTTTCACCACCTGTGACAAAACTAACCTCGGCAATGACCATTTTTCATCGATTAGGACTGGGGCTTTCATACTTCAAATATGTAATACTTGTGATAGACCTTTCTTAAGAAACCAACATCTTCGACCTTGAAGTTTGACATACCTTTCAAAAACTTATCCCTGGCCATAATATTTGAAAAGCTGGTGTTATGACCTTCATATTTCACAATCACATTTCATGTGAGAAGACCCTACTTTGAGTACCAATATATTTAATTTTGCATGTAAGGAAATTTAATTTTCGCTGTGTTGCCATCAGTGCTTCTCAAACACTCTTGTGATTAAGAAGAGATAGGGCTTTCATATTTTACATGTGCAGTACCCGTGACGAAATATATATGCGAGCATGCTATAATTTCTGACCCATTGACCTTATTTGTAAAAAAAACAAAACATTTTTGACAGGATATTTCACAAAAAATGACATTTCCGATCCACAGAAATACAGCAAGTGGGGGGTCACAATTCTCTGAATTAACTGGGTGGAAATTGTTTAAAAGGACATAGTGTATTGTTCAGGTTTTTTTAAAAAGGAGGTTTAAACATGTGGTCTAGTTGTTGGGATTGGACTATTGGCTCTTGGATTGTGGAGGATTTGTTGTGCGGAGACAATAGTTTTTACAGGCAGGATAGGTGATTCATAAAAAGAAATTGAGGCACGTGTTGCCATAGCAACAAAAATGTTGATTGATTGTATATTGTTTAACACCCCTCTCGAGAATTTTTTACTCATACGGAGAAGCCACCACTTGCCGGTGAATTGCTCCAGATTTTGTCCTTTACTCGGCACTAGGACTCCTTCATCAGGGAGGAATCTTTATCGTGCCAACTCCTACTGCGACATTGGACCTCGATTACAGTCTAATTAAAACCAGACGTCTCAGTTAGTTCTGCACCGTACACACTAATACAGAATGTAAACGGTGCGAATCTAAGAAGTCTGATTTTCATTAGATTGCCTTGGTTTATACCATCTCATCTAAAGGACCGGTCTCCACGTCCTACAGTGGGATTCAAGCACGCGACGTAACAGCCAACTCCTTACTTCGCGACTCTAAAGCAGACGTTCTAACCACTGCGCCAAGCATTCTGCAAGAATTCGCCTCTTTTCGATGTCAAAAAACATACATATAATATTTTCTGTGAAAGAAAGAATTCCTAGAAAAATATCCTCTCAATGATAAAGGTATACTTTGATGTAAATGATCAATATCGCGCATTATGCATTTGGCACTTATATGAGCTATACTTATACTATAAAGCAAGGATAATTAGCAATTAAAACAAAAAAAAAGCAAAAACCAGAAAAAAATTATTATAGGACAAACGTGATATTACAGTCCTCACTGTGTATGATCTGGATTAAGAGGGAATATGTCTCTCTCTATCTCAGTATTATAAATACAGACGTAGCACTATATTATATGACATTTTGTACATGTATATACATTCAAAGGGCAGTTATAACCATTTATTCTAGATTTAAATCTTTAATTAAATATTATACCGGGGTAATACAAAATTAATACCTACATGTAGCTGCGCGAACGTCTTCGAATATAAATTAAGGGGGGAGGGGTGTCAAGGAAATAAGATTGTTCGAATTGTCATATCTTTTATTAACTAATAGGCGTCGGAAGCAAATTGAGAGTGGGGTTGGGGTGGAGCCTAAACCAACAAAAAAAGTAAACCCCAATTTTTAATGCCTATATTGTTTATATCTTTGCAAAAAAAAAGTTCCCCCTACCTCTGTTCCGACGCCATTGTAACCCCTTGGGTATATAGCCCTAGAGTAAAGATCTTGTATCATAAATAATTTTTAACGACATCTTATCGAATACTCAGTCTTTTAAGTGGCAGATTTATTTCTAAAGGCTTTTAAACAGTTTTACGATTTCCTATCGCACAGTATGTATTATTTTATAAATATCGAAAATCAAACTCGGAAACTGGAATGTTTAGGAAACCAAATCATAAAGAGGATTAAGAGAATAAATATCGTCTGCATTATAGAATTCAATGCCTAAATATTATACATTTTTAAAATCAACTAAAACATTACTACGCTGGCAACTTATAATGTTTCATACATGTACACTGAATTTGGTAACCGACGTGCGCTTACATGTATAACATCAAGAGAGAGAGAGAGAGAGAGAATTGATTAAAGCTAATCAATTACTACCGTATATTTAAAAAAAAAATTTAAAAGTTGAGCGTACGGATAAAATCGGTGTTAATGTCACCTTAGCTTGATCAATGTTTTATGCTATATGATTTTTTATATCAAGACTTTAAATAATTGGGCATACATGCAAATAAGAGGCGTAAAACATATCACTAATATAATCAGACGATGAATTGGGATAAAATGAATATTACATGCTAATCAAATTTCTCAGGAGTACAGAGAGCCGGGCTCATATACAGAGTAGCATGAATTTCTTACATGAATCATACAATCATATTGTATTAGCAGATAAATAGCATGAACATTAAGAATATCAGATTAAAAATTCTGATGAAAAAATTATTTTAAAAATATCAATTTAAATGATTTAAGACAGTTAGTTTACCGATCCTAATACCACGGTCCGATTTTATCAGAATTTATCTGGTACCGCCTAATGTGAACAAACAGACAAATCTCGTTCCCTCTCCTGCTTCCCTCGTCTCTGTCGAGAACTACGATAACACTGACCATCAAAAATCCTTGCGCTGATGAACTCTGTTCTTTGACTTAGGACTGATGTTTTTAAAGTCATTACTACTAATGTTTATTTAGATAGATAAAACTTCCTTATATTTTGTTGCTTTATTTAGCGTTTGTATAATCTCAAAAGCAGTTGAGAGTAAGTACTATATTTTTAAACGTAACGTTACAAGCAAATTCAAAGAATTGTGGTCCCCCGCTTTCGGTGTCTTTGTTGGTGAGATGTTATTTTTTATGACATTTTGTGTCTAATATGAACATCCTATCATTATGTCATTTCTTAGAAATTATCATTGAAGTTGATTTTTTTGAAGGATGAAAACCCTTATCCTGACCGTTAAAAAGTTATGGCCAAAGTTAACGTTTTGTTAAAAGTAAGTCAACTCCAAGGTCAAGATCAAAGGGTCAAAGTTGTTGATGAAAGGTTTTCTCACAAGGACTACATATGTGAAGTATGAAAGCCCTAGCCCTTGCCGTTCAAAAGTTGTGGTCAACGTTAAAGTTTTTACATAAGTACGTAAATCTTTAAGGTCAAGGTCAAAAGGTCAAAGTTGTTGATATCCAATGAAAGGACTTGCCACAAAGAATACATATGTGAAATATAAAAGTCCTAGTATCTACC
>PRKT01001208.1:29568-74459 GCA_003671525.1 Saccostrea glomerata | reverse complement strand
CCCCCCCCCCCCGCGATACCCCTGTCCCAGGGGGCAGGAAAATAACCAATTTGCTAGATGCACCTTACTTCATCATAAATTTATAACTTTAGATCATTAGCATGATACCCAGGAGCAAAGAAAATAATTTTCAAAGAATAAATGTATTTTCAATATATAATCGAAAGAGCCCCCCCCCTTACACCAAATGGCAAAACCCCTGAAACAAGGGTCAAGAAATTCACAAATTTGAATGAAGCATTATAACTATAAACTAAGTTAGTTTATTTAATACCCAGAAGCAGAGAAAACAATTTTGAAAGAATTAATGCATTTTCATAATATAATCAATAATGCCCCGCCCTAACACCAGAACCCCTGACCCTGGGGCCATAAAATTCACAATTGTGGAAGAGGCACTCCTGCTCATCATAACTATGTACTTAATTAGTTTAGTTTATACCCAGGAGCAGAGAAGAAGATTTTCGAAGATTTAATGCATTTTCACTATATAATCAATAGAGCCCCACCCTAGCACTAGAACCCCTGACCCTGGGGTCATGAATTTCACAATATTGGTAGAGGACTCAATGCTTATTACATTCACACCAACAGTTTGCCTTCTTTATGTCCGGGAGTAAAGAAGAAGATTTATAAACATTTCATTAATTTTAGTGATTTTGGCCCCACCCCTCAGGCCCCAGGGGGCGGGGACCATAAAATTCACAATTTTTGTTCCCCTTCACCCATATATGCTGTATACCAAATTAGGTTGAAATTGGTTCAGTGATTTCAGAGAAGAAGCTGAAAATATTCAAATGTTAACACACGATGGACGACGTACGTCGCACGACGACGGACGAAAACGGATAGCAATAGGAGTGACTCAGGTGACCTAAAAAGACCGTAGGATAGATTATTCCATTTCCGAATATATTTAAATTAATTTCAGTTTAAGGGGGCCCTCTACAACGTCACAACATGGCGTACTTCCGTAAAAACGCCATTTTGATCCCAAATGACCAGATTCAAATTCACTTAACACCGATAAATCGCTGAGTATAACACAACATGCGATATTGTGGATGGAATGTACATTATATCACATCAATTAATACAGTGTTTTGCCCAATACGTATCCTTTCTTTAAAAATGAATTGTTTGTCAATGTATTCAATTTTACTTATTCAATTATTACAGGATAATACATTTACAAACTTATTAGAAAAAGATTTTTAGATGAGAAAATAAATGATCTAAAACATGGCTTGTCCATATGCTAATTCATCATTACGTGTCAAAACGCCATACACTCAGAAATCCTTTCTTCAATAAGCATATATGCTTTTCAGCAAAATATAGTCTTATCCCCCAAAATGCAAATTTGATAAGATAAGACATATGTATTATCTTCCCATCGATTAGAGGATACTCTGTTCTGTATACACCTGAATGAACTGTTATACCCGGTGAAATTTCGCATGACCCAAATGTTTGATTACCATTGATTGTCAGCTGTTTACAAGTATGGGAAACATGCAGGTTTTAGACGAAGTGTGCATTTGGTTATAGGAATTTCTTTTACCGCTTTTGGCCATTTACCATCTTAACTTGTTGTGTTATATATAGCACTGGATAACACATGCAAGTTGGATAAAAACGGTAAGTAAATCTACCTTTCTCAATACCATGAATTCACTAAATAGTAAAATACATGTCTTTGTCATTGACTGGAAACGCGATGATTTTCGCTTAAACTTATTGAAAAACAATACATGTACAAAACGAACTTGTTCAAATGTCCTTGCGTGACAATTTGTTTAATACTTGTGCGAGTAGAGTTTATTTGAAAAAAAAAAAACAGTACCAAGATATTTGAGTCCACTCTTAAAGCGGATCTCTCACACCTGAATTTTTGTGATGTATATAAATTTTTGACAGTTTTTCAATTTTGTTCAATTTCTTTTTTTCATTGTTTTTACCCTTTGATATTATATATCTTTTCAGATATTGAAGAGAATCCAACCAGCTATTTTCAAGAAAATGCTGTTTTATTTTTTTTTTTGGTCTATTTTTGTAAATTTAAATAAAAATTATGTTGATTTTATTTTTATTTTTGTTGGTTTTTATTTCAATATTTTATAACACTAACCTTTGAAGAGAAATTTAAAGCACTGGGCTTTTAAAAATATAGATAGGAGGGATTTTAACAAAATAAATAAAATATTTCAAATATTTCTAAAAAATAAATTGAAGTACTTTGGAACCTTATTTTATCGGATATGGGGCCTATTATTAGAAACAAATGCATGCAACAAAAATCAGTTATACTTTATAGGTGTAGAGAGCCCCCTTAAATTTTGATAAACACGCTGTCTGACCATGATCTAATTATTTTATTTTTTTATTATGAATTAATTATTTTATTAATTATGTTATTTATTCATTTCTTTCTCCGCTTTAATATTTTCTCATGATGAAAAACTAAGGGATAAAACTTTCTTTTCTTTTCGGTTGAAATAATTGTATTTTAGTTCACAAAACGAAAAAGAAACCCGGAGTACCTCTGTAGTTTCTTTCTATCGAGGGTTTCTGAATATACACTACATGTATAAATGCAAAACACGATAAACCTGAAAAACGATAAACATGATAAGATAGGATACACACAAGATACAATAGGATACACGCATGGTAGAATAACGATGCGGGTACTGTCTTTCCGCAAATTTTTATTGAATTAGAAAATTAAGTGTTATGACTAATAATAGTCATTTCACCAAATTTTGTATTTTTATAACAAATTGTGGGAAGACAGTACTGTAAGCTCTTCTGGTCTAGAAGAGCTAAAAATTCAGAAAATTCTTATTTGATTTAACAACCGCTAGTTAATTCAAACAATAACCTGTCTTACCTACTTCCAGAAATTGTGAATGTTTATTACATAATTTCAAGATTTATATAAAGAAGCAAGTGTATGGAAAAGAAAACGGGTCAACGCTAACAGTGCAAACGCAATACGCAAGCATCGAGATTGTACCTCTCCTACGATACAGGTGCAAATAGTATCCAAATCAGCATGAAAGTGGGACAGGTTGTGTTTACCAACGTGCATAAATAAATGAACGACGTTTATGGCTTTTAAAATCAATATAATGTTTTAGAAAGATAATAATGTTAAGCAGTAATCTAAAGCCGTTATCTAAAGCTCTTCTGGATATATCGTATCGACGTAGAAATTGAAATTACCATTGTTAATTGACAATACGTCGTCGATATGTCTGAAGGTCGAGTTGAAGGCCACACCAAGTGTTTTCTTCTTTTCATGCATAAGATTTTGCATAAATTCTGCTTCATATGAATACAAAAATAGGTCTGCTAATAACATCCTGACAATCATGTTGTTTTGATAAGCCAGTACATTGATGATAAAACATGTCCAATATATAAATGTACATTCATAGCCATCTGCAACATAAACTCCCTCCTCAACGATGGAGCGCGACGAGAGAATTAATCTCGAAACTTGCGTATTAATTTCAGAAGTTTCCCTTGTAGACTTAATATCTAAAATGCCAGCCTTCCAATGACCTTGCCTATCAGTACAGGACGCACAGATCATCCTTCTAGTGCTATTTTTCACAGGACTGGAGCGCCATACACTTCACACAACAGACACATAGCCGCTGGAATTTTTGGGGCGCCAGGAAAAGGAGAAATCAATCTTTTAATGACAGTGACGATGCATCAGTCTTATTTTTTTTTAAATATATACATGAAACGATTTACATTTAAATTGTATATATGCAAATCTTTTGTCTATTGACATGTCAAAAATGTGGTGATTGTGTTTTTTAAAACAGAAACTTAAGTTTTGATGCAATGAGGAAGTCGTCGTCGTTACAATTGGATAACAGTTTCTTAGAAATAATAATTAATTTGATTTTTAAACATAAAATGTCTTCAATCTTTTCTTCTTATACATAATTAAAAATCCATGTCTGTCATTCAACTTTCTCGTGTTCGTTTGTAAATTATATGTGCAGATTTTTTTGTCCCCCGCTTTCACGAAAGGGACATTGAATCTCAATTATCTGTCAGTCAGACTCTCCGTGCGCAAGTTTGTTTGTCACAAAAACTTCTTTCTTTTTGTTTTCATTTGATTCAAATCGAAAATTATTCAGAAATATAATGATATTGTTTGTTGAAACTTTGAATATTCCTTGATCAACTCATGTGTTCTCAAATGCCTTACCATCGAAGATGTGCACAAGTTGATAGCTAGGCCAAAAATTCATTTTGTTTGTTTTGTTTGTTTATTCAGGAAAATGGCACATGGAACATAAGATTGGCACATGAAATCCAAAGAAATCGTAAAAGGATCACTTCTAGGTATATATATGCTTTGACCTATAGGGTCGATATTGGTTTTAGTCTTTAGAAAAAGCTTAACGATTTCCGTTCCGATCAATGACTTTAGGCCACATGCGTGTAGTTTTTTGATTCTCAGGAATCGCTTTAGTTCTAGTCAAAACCTTTTAGTGTAGAGATGCATGAAACAGTTTTATAGTCGTTATCTTAGCAGCTTGATTTATGGATGCTTTTTTAGTTTATTTGTGTAAAAAAAATGCAAATTATGAAAATGGTTGAATGATTGTTGTAACTTGTTTGACGTCCCTCTTAAGAATTTTTCACTCATATGAAGACTCCACCACTTGCCGGTGGAGAGCCGCAAATTTGATAGACCTATACTCGGCACTCAGGGCCATTGAGCCGTGAGGAATTTTTTTCGTGCCAGCATTTAAGTACAGGACCTTAGTTTAAACGGTCTCATCCGAAGAACTCCTTACTCCGCGATTCTAGAGCAGATGCTCTACCACTGCACCACCTGGGCGACTAATTATGAAAATGAAATCAAAGAATTTGAAATTACTAGTCATTACTGAAAAAAAACTGATCAGGGTATAGTTTAATTGGCTTCAAGGTGTGCAATTTTATAATGTAACTTCAATGTACTAGCATTCAGCACGTCCTTCTCGTAACTCGGCGGGGACCTTGTTCTGATTTATGTTTGTAGTGTGAAAAGATTTTATATAAACGAATACTTAAAAAGTTTGGGGTCTTGCTGTCATGTTCGACGAGATTATTCAAGAATATTTGCTGCATGTTAAATGTTTGGATTTTTGGAGGGAACTAGTGTGTGCGACTGACAACGGGCATCACCTAAATACCATAAAACAGAAGCAACATGAGCACAGCACCCAACAGTCCTAGCATCTACTTTGAAATCGCAATGCCAGCCAGATATAGGGTTTCCCTCTGTTTGGCTTTTTTCAATCCAACAATTGTATTTTTTGGAAGATACATGGCAAGACTGTATCTTAACATGTACAAGATTTGAAAGGTTTTCATTCTGATTCACAGAAATTTCGTAATTACCTTGAACGCTTACATGTTCATTTACGTAATTGATTGCCTGTTTCAACTGGTATATAACAAAAGATATGTCTCTTAAGTATTGTTCTGATAGGACAGGAAAGTCTATTTTGACGTCTAAATCTTCTGCATCAAGCTTAACCCAATTTTCTTTCTTTGTAATTCGAATGTTTGATACTTTTTCCATTACATGATTGGGCTTAGATTTCAGTGAGAGCATTTTTTGTGCAAGCTTTTTGTCTTGTGGTTTATCAGAAACAAGAGGTGGTCTATAGGCATTTGTTAAAGGAGCGACAATTCTGACATAGTCTCCGATGAATGGTATTTGTGTATTTGTTACTACATTGGAGAGAAACTTCCAACGTTTTAATCTACCGTTGGCAGACTCTACCACCCAACGAAGTATTGTGACATGTCTTGAACTACTTGCCTCTTGTGTTGTATGTTGTTTGATAGATTTGTTAAGAAATGCTGGCATTTCACATTGATAACCGAAATCTGTAATTGTTTCCACAGCACTGCGAAACCTGCGGTCAAGAATAAATATGTCTTCTTTATTTAGCCAATCGACGATGCCCTCTGCATTGGATTTTAAAATACTTGTCAAAATATATGGGCATCGCTATTTTTGCCATCTGCAAAGAATGGCCCCAAAACACTTACAATATAACCATCTGTACTTGTGATCATCATAGGTTTTATAAGTGGGCGACCTTAAAGTACTGAGAAACATCTTCGTTCCTGGGTATACGGACTACTTTTTTCAATTTAAATGTAGGCGCCGTCCATTACAAGAATAGCTGTATCGTCTATCCAGTCAGAAAACAGCTCTTTTGCAAAAACTGTAGTATGATTTTTCTATAATCGCGGAACGTGAAATATGAAAAAACCCTAAAAATGAAGGTACGAAGTCCTGAAGGAATGCTTTTCTTGCAGAAGCAACAATGTGAGAAACTTGCATTTCAGTAAAACCAAACAAAGTTGCAAGAAGAGAATGAGACATGCCTGTGTAATGGCAACGGGTCGTACTACTTAAAATGACCCTACCCCACTCTTTTCTAATCGGTAAACCTTCCTTCTGCATTTTATAAAATATCGCCAACGCTCACATTTTGCCTGAGTAATGAACTACATCTTCTCAGCAGTATCTCTCCCACAACAGTATCATTTCCAATAAAAGTTCTACAAAGGCAAACGCAGCAATTTTTGCTCGGCATGACTTTTCCTTCGTTACACCTGTATCGAGTAACATAAAGTGAATAACGTGAATAATTCGTGTCCTCGAACAAAGTGTGCTTACACTGAGGTATAGTTCCGGTTGATTGCGTTTAGTTAAAGAGAATTTATGATCTGCAGTTCCATAATTGTCTTTATTTCAATAGCAAACATGCATTTAAAGAAGAGAATAAAAGCAAAATACAAACGCCTGTATAAAAAAGAAATAAAATGGTGTTATACATGTGAATAGTTTTAAAAAGTAAGTGTTCCAACAGGTGGATTCGAACCAGCACACAAAAAAGGTTCTTGTTGAGTGACCACGGTCTAACTTACTGAGCTACATGTAAACTAGCTATAAAGAAAAGGGTCATACATATAAACCAGTATGAAAGATATGAGGCTTGCCCTGAAGGACTTCTACGTCAAAATTCACCAAAATTTAGTGCTTTAACGGACAAAATGCTGTTTTGGCCAACTTTGGAGGTTTAATTTAAAGTTGCAAATAATAAATTTTAGATTCAAAATGCAAGTTTGAAAAATTTTGATAATATACAGTAGAAAAGAACTAAAGAACATTGATTTTCAAATGTGACTTTTTCCGGAAAATAATTCTCTCCTATTGGTCAAATCTTTTGTTATTCATATACATCCTTTCTTAAAAAAATACATTGTTCTTAAAACACTAGCATAATATTATAAAAGACAGGTATTTAAGAGAAACATTTAAATCAGTGTATCTAAATGAAACCAAGAAAAGCACTATATATTTGGTGTACTGTGTACACCCATTTACCCAAGGATGACCCATGAAAGCCATAATATGCTTATTTCCAATGGGGTCCTCATAGATTGTAACAGTAAACTACTTAGCACTAATACTTTGATATCAATTAGAATAAATAAAACATAAATAAATAAGATAATATATCATTATGTATTATAAGAAGCTAATAGTATAAAAAATCATTTTCAGGTATTGATCTCATTTTGAATAAAAGGTATTTTTTAAAATTCTTTTTTGAAAAGAGCTTTGTTTTGATGGATTTTATCTCATCTGGAAGTGAATTCCACTCCTTGATTCCATTATAATACAAAGTATCTGACTCTGATTTAACAATTCTGGGGACAAAAAAGTTCAACTTGCTGGACCTAATTATCTTAGTTGTTCTTGTAGAGTTTTGAATAAAATGAACAGTTAAATAATTTGGACATTTCTCATGAAAAATATTAAAAACATGATTAAGTCGTAGTTGAGAAACTCTATTTCAGACATTCAAGAAGCTTACTTTTTCAAATTCGTCAAAAGTAGTTCTCTTCCTTTGATGGCTATTGAGTATAAACCTGATTACTTTGTTTTGAGCAATCAGTAGTCTATTTTTCATTTTCATTTTTTTTGTCAAACCTTCATACCAACAAGAGCACGCATAGTCAAAATGACACTGGATTAAAGCTGTGCATAAATATATTCTTGACAAAAAAGATAGACAATCTTTATATCTAAAAAGAAATTTCAGTCGCTGATTTGTCTTTCTGATAAAATTTTCAACAATTTATTCACCAGAGAGAACATTATCTAAAAATACACCCAAAAACTTCACACATGTTTTTGTTTCAATTCTGACTCCATTGCAGAATAGTGAAAAAGATTCTAGATTGAACTTATCAAGATTTCGTTGAAGACCAAACAATATGCTCTCAGTTTTACCCAAATGGAGAGACAATTTATTATCATCTAACCAATCTTAACAGAGTTCTAACATACAACAGAGTTTTTTAGATATAATATCTGGATCTTTGTGGGAAAAATGTATAGCAGTATCATCAGCATTTAAAAGTACTTTACATTCGTGGTCTATACAAGTCTGTAATTCATTGACATATAATAAAAATAAAAGAGGCCCAAGCAAACTTCCTTGATACATCACATAATGTAGAATTGGTATTATTAACATTTACAAGTTGTTTCCTGTTGCACAAATATGATTAAAACTATTCGATTGATTGAATACAAATAGCACTAAGTTTCTCACACAAAATGTCATGATCAACTGTATCAAATGCTTTTTGTAGATCAAATAATACAATTCCTGTAAAAGCCCTTTTGCTGTTTTGACTTTTATGTAGTGTGTTAAATGTATAAGACAGTTATCTGTGGAAAATGAACTAAAGCCAGATTGTAATTCATATAAAATATTGTTTTCAGTCAAATAGTGTTCTAGCTGTGTGTATACAGCTTTTTCAAGGATTTTAGAAACAATGCTAAGTATACTAACTGGTCTATAATTTTCTGGGCTTAATCTATCGCCCTTTTTAAAAAGTGGTTTAACTCTTGCAATCGTAAAGTCATTTAGTACAATACCTTCTGAGATATACAAGTTTATCAAAAATGTGACAGGAAGTTTGATAATAAGTGCTGCATCTTTTAATAATTTCGCAGGTATACCATCAAGACCAGTACTCTTGCTAGTGATAAGGTTACATACTTCTTTAAAAATAAAATCTTCTGACACATGTTTCTGTATAAAAGGCTCACTGGTTTTCCTTCTGTCATCATAAACCTTCCTTAAAAATGAGATGTAGCTCTATATATTCCCTTTGGTGATGGTTATTTATCTACAAGTTTGCAAGCAATTGTAGTGAAAAATATGTTAAAATTGTTTGCGATTTTGTTATTGTCAAAAGAATTTTATCTTCAATAAATAAAACTGTTACAGTATTTCCGTCTAAATTTGTAGAATTTCGATAAGTCTTTTAAAAATGACCAAAGTTTCTTTCGATTCCTTTGTTTTCTTCTATTTTTTTTAAAATTAAAACTAGAGGTAATGTGAGCAATGAGCTCACTAAATGATACCCCCGCTTCCCATGTGAATATAATGGCAGTGTCCATGTTTTGCTGTGCAAAATCCAAAATATATGTCAGATCAAAAAGTAAAATAGGAGGCGCACAATGGCAATATGTAATAAAGATTCTGTGAAAGTTTCATTAAATTTCCTTCAGTGGTATGAGAGGAGTTGCGGATAAGAAATGGGTACCCCAAAGATTAACAGACGGACAGACAGACAGACGGACGTACATACCGATTACTATATACCCTCCCGCTTTTCAAACGGGGGTATAATAATCTGACTTTGCTTTCCTACTTTGACATTGAACCAAATTTCTCATTTGACAGAATAGCTTATAGTCAAAATCTTTTCCTAATTTTCTAAAATCGATTAAATATTGATCTCTTAAATGAATATTTCTTAGGATTTCAGCGGTGATCCAAGGTTCTGTTCTTTATTTCAACCTAATTTCCTGAACTGGGGCTACACTATCTAAAATACGCATAAAAATGTCCTTAAAATGTCATGATTTATCTAAACTTTATGCATAAAAACATTTACTCCAATCGGCAATGGTGAGTGACTCTAAAAACTCGTTCTTGTCAAAAATTTTCATATTTCTTATTTTAAGAGTATTGTGTTTCCCCCAAAAAACCACTTTGCTTATTTTCTTGTACAAAAAGTTAAAAAATGATCGCTTACTCCAACACAGATTACACCTGACTGACATATTTTTTTGTGGTATTACATAAAAAATGATCAATAAGTGATCTATAAGTATTTGTAATTCAGGTGGGCTCTGTAAAAATTTGAAACAGACCAAACAGTCTTAGTAGTTTGTTGTATTCTTGAGTAAGTGGGACACTAGAATCTAGAGTACAGATATTGAAATCGCCCATTAGAATAAATTCACAATCTTGTCTTAACTGGACTAAGAAACTTTCAAATCTTTTAATAACGTTCGTTTGGTTAGGCGGTCTGTAGCAAGCACCAACAATAATAGGCCTTGTTTTAGGTAAAAGAAGTTCGATAAAAAGGACTTCATCACTGTCTGAAATTTCTTTTAAGTTAAATGGGGTGAAGGCCAGGTCTTCTCATATGTACATGAAAATTCCACCTCCACGACGGTTTCGGTCTTTCCTAATGATGTTGTACCCATCTATATGAATTTCATTGGTTGTGATAGAGTTATCTAACCAAGTCTCTGTTATTGATAAAATGACTGCTTTTGATTTGGAGGCTATAAGTTGCACTTCATGCGTTTTGTGAAGAAGTGATCTAATGTTGGTGAAAAGAAAGTGTAGGCCTTTCCTTTTAAAACATTCAAAATGTTCATCACGTGGTAGAGTATCTGGTTGTGGACCAGGATTACTTTCGATTTCACTTATCAATAACAATAAGGAAGTAAGTCCTTTTGGACTTTGCATGGGAATATAAATTGTTGTTACATAGGTGAAGGAACCAGATATAAACTTGTAAGTGGGTTTCTTTGAGTTTGTTGTCACTAGTTGCTAACAATACATGAAAATTATCATTCAAGTGAAACGAGTGCATTGGGGTAAATATCGTTATAATAAAACAAGGTATCCGAAAGAAATATGGCGGAATAGGGCAATAGTTGGTATGAAACAAGTCGAATACAGATGAAAATTTTGCGTTTTTAAGAATTCATGTCAGCTTGAACTTCAAAACCGTGTCTATGCAACTTTAATATTTAATAATAAAAGATCGACCTTGACAACCTTAAAGTATTTTTTAGAAGGCGGGACTTATTTTTATGCAAAGCTTTGCAAAAAATAGAAAGAAGTTGGAATTCTCGTTCTTTCACTTCTGTGGCCAGGTGATGCACACCAACAAAACTTAGCCTAGATCCGATTGATTTAATCGAAATTGTATTTGTATTTGAACAATATCTTATTCGTTAGTTTTCTCTTTTATATCATTAAAACAAGTTTGGATTGAATAATTCAGTGATGAAATTTTATTAATTAAATAAGCGATTAGTTGTCAGTTTCATTACAATTTGCTAGTAGCATCATGTTTATGCTATTTCATGGCTGTTTTTAGAAAATTGAATTAGACTTTTAATTTAAGATAGGATTCTTCTCTAGTTTCTGACTAGATGAAATATTCAAAGTATATTTGCTTAGAAGTTTTACATATTTAGGTGTAAGATATTTAAAAGACCATATTTTTCTTTCGTCATCACAATTGTACAACTTTAAATAGAAATGATTAACTGAGTTTGAAAACTAGCTCGCCCAAATGACGACCTGGTGAGGAGATGGGATTATTCAATATATTATGTTTACATTTGAAAATAATCATGATAATGAATATAGTGAATAAAGGTTTTTAAAAATATGGTTATTAATAACTGTTTCTTGTCTTCGTTGAACTACGATTGTATAAAATAAAAAACGGCTTTTGAAATTCCAAAAATGTATGGTTTACATTTCATAATACATGTGAACTTCCGTTAAAAACAACAACCTATGAAGAAAATCGCAAAGAACGATCTTTCAAAAGGTCTTGGACTACAGGACGCCAATGGCTTTAGTACGAGGATGGCAAAATCTTCTGCACCTACTACAAGGAAGCTGGTGTTGTTTCTGATATTTGTCGGGTGCACCAGCTTTCGAATTGTCTCGCGCGGTAAAAAACCCCATAAGAATTCCCACAGCCACAAGCATTCAACTATCGTTGTAACTAACAAAACCAAAGAGGTATGTTTCATTCTTTATGAATATAAATTATTTCCTAAATCAATATGATCTTGGGGAAAGATAGAAAAAAAAGAACCTATAGTATATGGGTATTTTCTTTTGGCTGAGCAAAATTCCAAATTTAAAAAAGATTTTATTCTTTATTATTAGCCTGGTACACGGCCTGCAGAAAAAGCACTTGAAACCTGAATAAAGAAAATATAGAAAAACTTGCCATTTTATTCCAAACGGCCCATGCACTGGCTAAAAATAACTTTTAGAGGATTTTTGGGTTGGACTTTTCAAAAGGACTCGTCCTTGGAAATACTTAATCTCCGATAAATATTCAAAGTTTGTTAAAGCAATCGCAGAGGTAGAAAGAAATAGAACTAAAGAGGCAGTGGAAAAGGTGAAATTTTTGTCAATACTTTTTGATGGGTCCACTTTCACTGACCAGGCCTGGGGGCCATAAAACTTAGACGAGCTCACTTTTGAACTCAATTTCACTTTTTCAAAAGGAACAAATAGTGCAAAAGTGAGACTGAGATCAAAAGTAAGCTCGTCTAACTTTTATTGTCCCCTGGCCAGGACATAGTTAATAATGAAATCGTGCATCTACATCTACATCTAGAGCTGGCCTTAGTACAAAGATGCTTTGAAGGGGATGAAAAAAGAAAAGGCTGTCTCTGGGGTTTTACTAGGGTTATACTACTATACAACAGTCCAATGAATAGGGCTAATTTGAAATAATCATATAAAACCCCTGGAATAGACATGAAGATACCAACAAGAGTTGGCGGTACCAGATGGGTTGGCCATGTACTACTGGCATTGAAAAACATGTTCCATAGATATGCTGCCATCAAGCAACATATTTATCAGGTAATTATTTAATTGAATGCTATTATGTTTATTGCTAGAATTCAGTTTAAACAGACTTTGAATTCACCTTAATTTAAGGATCTTTTTAAAAAAAAAATTATTTTCAGCTTGCGTTTGGGTCAGGTGTGCAAGCTTTTGCCAAAATTAAAGCCCTTGGTCTCTATAAGATTTTTGTAGATGACAACAACATCAAATTTGCAGCTTTTCTTCTTGACATTTTGTGTCTCCTCCACATAATGTCAAAAGTATTTCAGCGGGAAAAAAGTTGTGTGGCAGATATACACAGGGTTCTCAAATCCTGTCTTTCCTTACTTAAGTTTTCTGAGATGTAAGTAAATTTAAAAACATTTGATTCATTAAAAACAATACCATTTGATATGACTAGTGTGGCTCGGTTTAAATTATTGAATACTCTTTATTTAGTGTTGGAGCCTATCTGACATATCTTTGAAATACTTTTAAAATGCAACTCCTCCTACAGTTTTGGTCTGATTTCAATATAACTTAGCAAACAAGTAGACTACACTAAGATACAAAATTCTCTTTATCAGTTTTTGATTTCGATGAATGGTTTTGCCATGGTAACGTGGTTACTAAAATTAGAAATTTCTGTGAAATACTTTTAAAATGCTACTCTTCCTATGGTTTTGGTCTGATTTCAGTATAACTTAGCACACAAGTAGACTACATTAAGATACATAATTCTGTGTATCGGTTTTTGATTTCGATGAATGATGTACCTTTGGTTACTAGAAATAGAAATTTCTGTGAAGTACCTTCAAAATGCTACTCCTCCTACAGTTTAAATCGGATTGTAACATAATTTAGCATGCAAGTAGACTACACTGAGATACATCATTATCAGTTTTATGTTTATTGACTTTGATGATTGATGTCGCCATGGTAATTAAAATTGAAAATTCTGTCAAATTTTATCAAAAGCTACTCTTCAGTAGGGGGTTCAGGTCACGTGACTTTCACCTGTAATCGGTGCTGTTTATACGCATTCATTGGCGTTTTATAAACTTATAATTTAAACACTGTATAATTAAATAAAGTACAAATGAAATAATAAATGATTTTTATAATCTTTGAACTCTTGTATGACGTGAAAATCATAGCATTAAACAATGTTTAAAATTAAAATTCAGCAAGTCAAGTTGTACTAAAATTAGAAGTCGGATTTCCCTATCTTTGCATGACGCTAAAATTCAGCCTCCGTTGTGTTGATAGCGTCTTTTTGATTGGCTTTCCGGAAGATGTTACCTAAGGAATGTACGATATGGACTAATCATATGAAAGCTTATATATCGTAGATTAATATTGATTTTGTTGCATTTGGAAGCGATGAGCAGAAGTTTGTTTCTTTTCGTTTGGAGGAAAAGAAATCCAGTCTATCACGGTAAGCAATAGGAATATTTTAATGCAACATATGCTATGAGAAAGCTGAGAATTTTTACTTCATGAATATGTTTGTATTGTAACAATTTGTAAAAACACATCACCCGGAAATAATTTTCAAAGTAGGGAGATCGTAGCCCTGACGCGGCTTTTGAAAAATGTGAAAAAGTACTTGTATCGTGCTTAATTTTTACCGTAATATGGCTATTAATATTATAAATGTCAGATTAAAAGTATTTTATGTCAATATGAGATTTGCTAGACTTTATATTATTTATCAGTGTGTTGAATTTTGTAGCCAGAATTTCCTCAGAAATTGAATTACTTACACATTTGTCAAGTTCTGGTGAATGTTGAAGCATATGATTAGGGATTTTGTTGTTTTGCTTCTGAACACGATACTTTGTGGTTAAATATTTTTTATTACAGCAGGCATTTACAGATATATAGACTGCTGGAGAGTGCTAGAATCGAGGCAGACAGACTCCACTCAGTTAAGCTGATTCAGACTGAATATATAAGGGATTTTTAACTTACAATTAATATATAAGACTTTATGTCATGTCACACTGCAGAACAGTGAATTTCAAATCTTTTCATTAGTTTAAATTAATTTGAATGATTTATACAGGTCAGACAACCTGCTTATGAGCCATGGGTATGGGTATTTTTATTCTGCATCTGTTCCTGTTTTTGTTATTGTTTATTTTTTGAATTTTAGATTTTGTGTTTGATATTGATGATTTTTTATCCAATTTTTTTTAAAAATTCATTTTGCTTTCTAAAGGATACTGATGATAAAAATGTTATGAAATTAAATTCAACCATTGCTATACTGTAGATCACTTAATTTTCACGACACCTTATTTTCGCGAGATAGTCATTTACTCTTTATAAGCGGGACAAAATTTTCACGAATTGTCGTAATTTCTCTGCATAATCTTTAGGAATTCTTTTATACGCGAGTATGAAATTTTCGCGAGTATACCGTCTCGCGTAATTACTCGAAAATAAAGTTCTCGTGAATAAAAAGTGATTTACAGTATTACAAATCAGTCATAATATGAATTCATATTAAATTATATTTCTTTTCAAAGTCAATAAATTTCATCATATACACATATACAATATTATACAAATGTAATACAATATTTTACCATGTAATATATATATACTTGTTTTGTAGCAAAACCTTTGATAGATATTGATGTAGGGGGAAATTTTGGGACTGTCCAAAAGAAAATAACAAATTCAGAGATTCTGACACTTTTTCCATAAACAATGACCTTTACTCAATGCTTAGAAAGTATGAGTGATGAAACCCGCAAACAGTTAAATGTAGATAGGAAGGGATTACAAACAAAAATCTCAAGGACAGCAAAGAAAAGCGGAGAGTTAAAAAGAAACAAAAATGAAGAGGAGTTAGCTGTATATTTACAGTCTGATTTCATTCTTCCTCTCTCTAGAAAAGACCCCTCAAACTTTGGAGTTGTTGATGATGTCAAAAAAGAAAAACTAAATATTTTAACCACGAAAACAAAAGAAGTCACTGAAAATCGCTCCCTTAAAAGAGACATCCAAACCATAGAAGAAGAATATTCAATTTTAGAAACACAAATCACTAGAGCTGAAACAAAAGTCAACATCCTGCTATCATTACTAGAAGAAACAACAAGAAAAAATGAGGAATCTCTTAAATCTTCCAGAAGTGTAGAACAAATCAAACTAAGGAGCCAAGAGTGGGAAAATAAGTACAATAAATTATCAGACAAGTTAGAAGACACATTGAAAGAACTGAAGGAGAAAAAGGATAAACTTGAATCAGTAACAAGAAATTCAACAAAAAAACTGAAGAGAAGAGACACAAAAATTGCTGAACAAAGTGATGATTTGAAAATAAGTGAGAGAGAATTGGCTTCAAAGTCAGTGGAATGTGAGAAAAAAACTACAGAGCTAGAGCAAATGAGAAAAGACAAGAGAAATTTACTTGTTAAAGTTTGTAGGTTAAGATCAAGAAGTAAGTCAAAAAATCAAGATAGAATGTCTGAAAAGTTGATGAGCGAGATTGAAGATTTGAAAAGAGAAATTTCTATCAAAGAACGCAAAATTCTAGAGTTGGAGGACATTATTAATTGCATTGACAATGATGTCATTCAGACTTTTCATGAAGGTAAGTATTCCAATGAATATAGAGAAACAATTATGACCCTTGTTACAGAGTTTGGGGTGAGCCAAAAAAAAGTCAATGGGGTAATTGAAACTGTTTTAAAAAACCTCAAAGGCAAGTCTTTATCAAGTCAGAGACTAAGCGCATTGCTCAGTTGCAAGTTGCTGAGGCAATGCTCAAAGATGCAAAACAAAATGAAAATAACCTAGAGGGTAACTGCCTTCATCAAGATGGCACATCTAAATTCCATCGTCATTTTCAGTCATTTCAGGTCACAACAACACAAAATCAGACATATTCTTTGGGTTTATGTGAAGTTGGCAGTAGTGATGGCACTTCTTTAATGAACACATTTAAAGAGTTAATCGGTCAGTTGTCCCAAGCTCTTAAAGATTCTGGCAAAGCTGATTCGGACAAAACCCTTTCAAAATTAGTTGGATCAATTGTATCTACTATGTCTGATCAAGGATCAACTAATCCTGTCTTCAACAAACAGTTGCAAGATCTCAAACAAAACTATATGCCAGAAATCATTGAGAACTGGGACAACTTGACTTTAGAAACAAGGTCTGAGCTAAATAAAATCAGTTCATTTTTTTGCAAAATGCACATTTTTGTAAATATGGCTGGGGAAGTTGACAGATGTCTCAATGTTTTTGAAGACAGTATTGCACAAGGGAAAAATCCTTTTTCTTTTGAATGGAAAGAAAGTGGGGGTAGTAGGCTGACTAGAACGGTAAGCAAGGCCTTCACAATGATGGGTTGTGAAAAATCTGGGGTAGGGGGTTATTTCATGACCTTTTGGAAGGAAAAGGGAGAGCAAAATCATTTAATTTCTTTCAGGGGTCATAGATTTAATCATTTATTTTGTGTTGCCGGGTCCGTTTACCATCACCGACAACATATACAAGACTTTTTGTCATCTTGGGCTGACCCCAATGACCTCTTGAAAAGTGTTTCCTTTGATATTAGAGAAAAGGGGTACATTTCCAACATTCGAGCTTTGGGAATTATAGACAAGATGATTACGGGCCCTTTTTGGAAACTTATTGAATCAGTTGAGAATGTTTTGGCCTTAAATCCTTATCTTCTTATTTTGAGAGACAAACTATCTGAATTGTGTGGTGATGCAAGTCCCCTTCTGAAAGGTGAGCCTATTTTTCCAGATGTCGATATCAAGGAGGATCAGATTTATGAAAGTTTGTTTTCAGAAACAGATGACCCTGTTATAGAAACCTATTCTCAAATGGCCCTAGAACTGGCCCTTGGGGGATGCTCCTTATTCTAGAGAGACAGGCAAAGGACCAGTTGCCAGGAGGTAAGTTTTTGACCCCCCTATAGCCGACCAGTTCAGAGCAAGTTCGGTTCCTCCCACCAACACTTGCTCTGAACGAGACTTTGCCCAACTTGACATGCTCATGAGAGCAAAGCCATCTGCATCAACAGAGTGTTATGAGTCCATAATTATGTGGACCAATAACAAGACGAGCAAATGGCTTTCCTCTTTTGACAGTCAAGAGAGAGAGAAAAATATTAACAACAGTAGAAAGGCTGCCCCAGAAATGATGCAAGCATTTAAAAATAAACAGCAGGAATTGTTCAACACTAAATTAAAGTTGTTAAGGGAAAAACAAGAGAAAAAGGCAAAACAGGAAAACAAGTTATATACACAGAAAGTAAAGCTAACAGGGAAGGTTAATGAACTTGGAGGGCTGTGGGTATCAAAAGACGAGGTCTTGATCTTCAAAGAGAAAAACAGAGACATGTCAGGTCATTTTTTAAAGATGCTTTTACAACCCAGCTACAATTCAGGAAGCAGGTTCTTGGGAGCAAGGGACCAAAGGAGAAATTTCAACTGCAGGTAAAGGGTCATTAATTTACAGTGGAAGAATTGGAGGAAAATTTGATTGATATAATAACATTAAATGAGAAATTAGAAAATGAAATTGTAGAAGAAAGATCAATTCAGTACAAACCATTAGATCAGGTGAGTCAAAATATCAAATTGGCAAAGGAAAAACTTGTGTTGAAATTAGAGGAAAACAGGAAAAAAATTCAAATAGACCAACAAAAACATTTATTACCAGAGTATATCAAAAAACCAGATTTATTAGTTGGAAAGAAAATAAAACAAACGTTTAGATTGGAAGAATCAAGGGAGATTGAATGGTTTAGGGGAGAGGTGTTAAGCTTAGAGCGAGAGAATGGGAGGAAAAGTAGGTGTCGTGTGAAGATGAAGATGAAGATGATTGCATTTTCACTTTGTTAATTGATATTGAAAAAGGTGATATCATTGTCTGTTGAATAAGATTTAAACTGAATAAACTGTTGCATTTTTTTCTTATCAGTTTTTACCCATTCTCATAATTTTGAAAATTTACAAAATTTTCTCTCTTTCTTTGGCTACTTATAGCTGAATTGGATTTCTGCCACTATATTGCAATTATGTTTTAATTGAATTATTACAAAGTTCTTTTTTGAAACCCAATAGTTGCCAGTTTTCATGATTTTAAAGCATTTTTATTAAAGGATGCTTTGTTGGCTATTTTACCTTTTGGCAGCCATATTGAATATAATGCCGCCATCTTGGAAATTTTTTTAAGCATTATTTTAGTTAAATTATTACAAAGTTCTTTTTTGGAAACCCAATATTTGCCAGTTTTCATGATTTTAAAGCATTTTTATTAAAGGATGCTTTGTTGGCTATTTTACCTTTTGGCGGCCATATTGAATATAATGCCGCCATCTTGGAATTGTTTTTAAGCATTGTAACAGAAATTTAGAGCTTGCATAGAACTTTCAGAAAATATATAGCTTGCTATACTTTAATGTAAATTTAGACGATATATTAAAAAAAATCCTCAATTTCTTAGACTTGAACCTCATTTAATGTGCCATCATTCCCTATTGCTGTATAGTATAATCTAGTTACATAAAATGCTTCTGTTCACACCATTAAAAATTCCATAACTTTCGTTCTACTTGGAATTTTTTATGCCTTAGCATCTGGCTTAAAACATGAATCAAATTCAATCACTGGAAAGTTGTTGCATAATGCTCAGGTGACCTATAAGGCCCATGGGCCTCTTGTTGGATCTTGTGTTGAACTTTCTTTCATTGTTGATAACATTGTGAATCCATAATTTCATCAGATATAACAGTGATGGGATGGAGATGTCCTGGTAATTCTTTCATGGCTGGGAGGGTGCGGGGTTGTACTATGGGAGGTGAGAAGTTCGTTCGTATTTAAACATCGCGAACATGCAACTTGACATTTAAAAGTTTTGAATTCAATGTAATACACGTATTTGAGAATCAATACATGAAGTTTATTTTCATTGTGTTGAACTTGATTTTATTGTTGACAACATTGTGAATCCATACTTTCGTCAAAAAAACAGTGATGGGATGCCCAACCAATTCACCTTTCACCGTAGCTGGGAGAATGCGATGTTGTACAAAGGAAGGCGAGTAGTTCCTTTAAATTTGAACATGAATTTGACATAAAAAAAGTTTTTAATTCAATATAATACATGCATTTGAGAATCAATAACATAAAGTCTACTTTCATTGTAAATAAATAGGTTTGGAGATTAAGAAGTGCATTGTGGACCAAAACATCTACAACATTGACAAAGACTTTGTATCAGTTCC
This sequence comes from Saccostrea glomerata, assembly GCA_003671525.1. Taxonomy (NCBI): domain Eukaryota; kingdom Metazoa; phylum Mollusca; class Bivalvia; order Ostreida; family Ostreidae; genus Saccostrea; species Saccostrea glomerata. The sequence goes on along the minus strand of PRKT01001208.1, from coordinate 54,191 downwards.
TCCCAAAGGTTTTTTTCTTAAAGCCCGAATAGGTGTGGGGTAAGATATTTGAATTAGTATAGTTGACACACATTCTACAATGTATTAATCTCTACCCAGAGTTGTCGTTCCACTCATACCTTTGTCAACGTCTAAATAGTAGTACGAAAGCGGAGGAACTTTTTTCAAATGTTGTTTATATTGGGCCTAAGAGGCTTACATATAACTTTATATGTGTCAATACTGCAAGCTCAGGTGAGCAATGTAGCCCCCTGGGCCTCTTGTTAAGATCATTCTGCTATGTCCCGATCGGTGGCAATTTGCAATAAAGCCGCTGCCCTGATATCGCTTTATAAACCTAGTATATATATACTGTTGCTGGACAAAATTTAACATATTTTTTAAATACTTCAGATATTTTACTTTGTTTGAAGCCGCTGTCACGTAGCTCAAAATTAATTGTTTTGTTTTACTAGTGTATATGTATTTACTTCTCATCCACAGAAACCCGAACGATCTACTCGGTTATAGATTAGAATATTGTTTTGCGCAACCTAGACGTCGTCAATATTGATATCAACCATGACTGCCTCTGACATCACCACCAGTAATCGGCCTCATCTTTGTGATTACCTAGAGAGTGATTACAAACTACGTTGTATCAATAATTCTTTGTTCTAATAAAGATTATGATATACCAAATTTTTGTCATTAAATTCACATATAAACAGTCTACATTACAGTCGTTTGACCAATTTCAAAGGATGATTTAACGCCGCGTTTTGGGTCTTTTTCGGTCGCTTCTTTTCCTTCGAATTCTTAACCTAATTTCAATCTAGTGTCCATAGAATACTCAAATTTTCATTAAAATTGATTCCTTACAAGAATTCTTTTTATACAAATAAAACGTAATTTTACAGATTTCCATTCCGTTTTTATTACATTTAGACCATTGATTTTATAACCTAATAAAATCCATAATAAAGGTCATGTTTAAAGGTCTTAAGTATATATAATTGTTTACTTTTTTATGTAAAATTACATTGTATATTTAAAGATAAAAATTTAAGTTTATGTCAACCACAAACTTCAATGTTTTCCATACCGCGATACAAGGAGACTCTCCAATTTAGGAGGTAAGTAAAACTTCCTGTATTAAAAATAGACAACAACTTAAACAATGTAAGCTTGGGAAATAATTTGACACTAAAAAGTTAAGCCATGGTTTGGTTTATGAATATCATTTGATGAAAGTTAAAGTAAAAATTTGGAATTACACTATTTATGCAAAAGGATTAAGTATCGCGATATAATGAGACACCAGTATATATTAAATTTCATTCATATAACTTGAGGCATAAAATTTTTATGACAATTTAATAGTGTAACATATGTTTTGGGACATTCTGTATAATTATAGAAGATGATGTCCGTAAACTATTAATACTTAGATTTCACTCGCATAGTAAGTATCTTGCATTAAGGTAGGATTCTTTTTATATTTCCTGTATTTGAAAATTTATGAAATTTTCACAGAATCAAGAAGACATTATCACAAAGTGATGGTATCATGGAGATTAAATTTTACTGTTTTTATGAGAGGCAAGATCAGGTCAGGTTCATCACCTTTTCCCTGGACTTTACGAATAGAAAATACTGTTGTCCATCATGCGATCCCTACTTCCATTTCAAAAGATTGAATGTTTTTCTTTTTGTATAATAAGACACTGCATATAGGGATATATGAGATTACAACAATGACATAAATAATTTAACTAAAATAGATATTGGCTAATTCGAATTTCCTCTATTTTTCTTAATTTTTTGGATATATTAGTTATTTTCCTATGAATCATATATTTTATTTATTCTTAATTTCAATCTTCTCCTCTGTCCTCTGTCTCTTTCTTGTCCTTGGGTCTGTTGTTTATAAAAGATGTTGTATTTAGTCTACATCTTTTATTTTAAATCATACATTACAAAGAAGTGTGAATTGCATCAGGGTGGAATTTCTGGGAACTTTTTTTTTCAATTGCACAGGTGACTTAACTTTTTTTCCCAAGTACTAACCCTTTTTTGTCATTAAACTGTGGTTTCCTTTTTGCCACTGCCCCATGAACCCACTTATTGATTGCATGGATTGGATCAAAACTAAAAGGATTTTATTCACCTTTTTTATATTCGGAGAGAATGATTTAGTTATTCATAACCGTGTGCATGTGAGTGCAGCAATACATGATAGGCTTTACAGCTTAAATCCCCATATCAAGTAAAAATACATGTAAAGAAGAAGGTATGATTTAGCTTTAATGTGCCCTAAAAATGTAATGTCATCAAAAAGTTTGGCTTAAATATTAGTTAAGTATATGGCTGTGATAAATCAGGAAAGAATATGGCACAAAGGATTACCATTCTGCAAATATGACGTCATTAATATGATGCAATTTTTCTATTTTTAACAGAAACAACCTCAAAATGGCCAATTTCAAGGGTAATTTACCTTTAGAAAACAGCTGTCGCCCACATTAATTTTTTGATATGCTGTGCAAAATTCAAAAACAAATCTCACATCGTAACATCTTTGTGGGCGATGCCTGTTGACAATATTTTCTGAAAGAAAATTCCATTGAAAATTGGTGCCTTCTGCAAATTTTTAAGAAAATACGGGAAAATTGCACATGTTTATGACATCACAATAAATATTTAAAAACAAATGTGCGAATCAAAAGTCTCTGTCGAGACTGTAGCTCTACTGCTCTGTACTTAAAATAATGTAAGAGAAAAGTAGCAGTTGGGGCTAATAAACAATAAAGCAATAAATAGAATAATGCTCATTGATTAAGTCAATGTACAAGATTTGAAAGGTTTTCATTCTGATTCACAGAAATTTCGTAATTACCTTGAACGCTTACATGTTCATTTACGTAATTGATTGCCTGTTTCAACTGGTATATAACAAAAGATATGTCTCTTAAGTATTGTTCTGATAGGACAGGAAAGTCTATTTTGACGTCTAAATCTTCTGCATCAAGCTTAACCCAATTTTCTTTCTTTGTAATTCGAATGTTTGATACTTTTTCCATTACATGAGTGGGCTTAGATTTCAGTGAGAGCATTTGTTGTGCAAGCTTTTTGTCTTGTGGTTTATCAGAAACAAGAGGTGGTCTATAGGCATTTGTTAAAGCAGCGACAATTCTGACATAGTCTCCGATGAATGGTATTTGTGTATTTGTTACTACATTGGAGAGAAACTTCCAACGTTTTAATCTACCGTTGGCAGACTCTACCACCCAACGAAGTATTGTGACATGTCTTGAACTACTTGCCTCTTGTGTTGTATGTTGTTTGATAGATTTGTTAAGAAATGCTGGCATTTCACATTGATAACCGAAATCTGTAATTGTTTCCACAGCACTGCGAAACCTGCGGTCAAGAATAAATATGTCTTCTTTATTTAGCCAATCGACGATGCCCTCTGCATTGGATTTTAAAATACTTGTCAAAATATATGGGCATCGCTATTTTTGCCATCTGCAAAGAATGGCCCCAAAACACTTACAATATAACCATCTGTACTTGTGATCATCATAGGTTTTATAAGTGGGCGACCTTAAAGTACTGAGAAACATCTTCGTTCCTGGGTATACGGACTACTTTTTTCAATTTAAATGTAGGCGCCGTCCATTACAAGAATAGCTGTATCGTCTATCCAGTCAGAAAACAGCTCTTTTGCAAAAACTGTAGTATGATTTTTCTATAATCGCGGAACGTGAAATATGAAAAAACCCTAAAAATGAAGGTACGAAGTCCTGAAGGAATGCTTTTCTTGCAGAAGCAACAATGTGAGAAACTTGCATTTCAGTAAAACCAAACAAAGTTGCAAGAAGAGAATGAGACATGCCTGTGTAATGGCAACGGGTCGTACTACTTAAAATGACCCTACCCCACTCTTTTCTAATCGGTAAACCTTCTTTCTGCATTTTATAAAATATCGCCAACGCTCACATTTTGCCTGAGTAATGAACTACATCTTCTCAGCAGTATCTCTCCCACAACAGTATCATTTCCAAGAGAAGTTCTACAAAGGCAAACGCAGCAATTTTTGCTCGGCATGACTTTTCCTTCGTTACACCTGTATCGAGTAACATAAAGTGAATAACGTGAATAATTCGTGTCCTCGAACAAAGTGTGCTTACACTGAGGTATAGTTCCGGTTGATTGCGTTTAGTTAAAGAGAATTTATGATCTGCAGTTCCATAATTGTTTTTATTTCAATAGCAAACATGCATTTAAAGAAGAGAATAAAAGCAAAATACAAACGCCTGTATAAAAAAGAAATAAAATGGTGTTATACATGTGAATAGTTTTAAAAAGTAAGTGTTCCAACAGGTGGATTCGAACCAGCACACAAAAAAGGTTCTTGTTGAGTGACCACGGTCTAACTTACTGAGCTACATGTAAACTAGCTATAAAGAAAAGGGTCATACATATAAACCAGTATGAAAGATATGAGGCTTGCCCCGAAGGACTTCTACGTCAAAATTCACCAAAATTTAGTGCTTTAACGGACAAAATGCTGTTTTGGCCAACTTTGGAGGTTTAATTTCAAGTTGCAAATAATAAATAGATTCAAACTGCAAGTTTGAAAAATTTAGATAAATATACAGTAGAAAAGAACTAAAGAACATTGATTTTCAAATGTGACTTTTTCCGGAAAATAATTCTCTCCTATTGGTTAAATCCTTTGTTATTCATATACATCCTTTCTTAAAAAAATACATTGTTCTTAAAATACTAGCATAATATTATAAAAGACAGGTACTTAAGAGAAACATTTAAATCAGTGTATCTAAATGAAACCAAGAAAAGCACTATATATTTGGTGTACTGTGTACACCCATTTACCCAAGGATGACCAATGAAAGCCATAATATGCTTATTTCCAATGGGGTCCTCATAGATTGTAACAGTAAACTACTTAGCACTAATACTTTGATATCAATTAGAATAAATAAAACATAAATAAATAAGATAATATATCATTATGTATTATAAGAAGCTAATAGTATAAAAAATCATTTTCAGGTATTGATCTCATTTTGAATAAAAGGTATTTTTTAAAATTCTTTTTTGAAAAGAGCTTTGTTTTGATGGATTTTATCTCATCTGGAAGTGAATTCCACTCCTTGATTCCATTATAATACAAAGTATCTGACTCTGATTTAACAATTCTGGGGACAAAAAAGTTCAACTTGCTGGACCTAATTATCTTAGTTGTTCTTGTAGAGTTTTGAATAAAATGAACAGTTAAATAATTTGGACATTTCTCATGAAAAATATTAAAAACATGATTAAGTCGTAGTTGAGAAACTCTATTTCAGACATTCAAGAAGCTTACTTTTTCAAATTCGTCAAAAGTAGTTCTCTTCCTTTGATGGCTATTGAGTATAAACCTGATTACTTTGTTTTGAGCAATCAGTAGTCTATTTTTCATTTTCATTTTTTTTGTCAAACCTTCATACCAACAAGAGCACGCATAGTCAAAATGACACTGGATTAAAGCTGTGCATAAATATATTCTTGACAAAAAAGATAGACAATCTTTATATCTAAAAAGAAATTTCAGTCGCTGATTTGTCTTGCTGATAAAATTTTCAACAATTTATTCACCAGAGAGAACATTATCTAAAAAATAAAAATACACCCAAAAACTTCACACATGTTTTTGTTTCAATTCTGACTCCATTGCAGAATAGTGAAAAAGATTCTAGATTGAACTTATCAAGATTTCGTTGAAGACCAAACAATATGCTCTCAGTTTTACCCAAATGGAGAGACAATTTATTATCATCTAACCAATCTTAACAGAGTTCTAACATACAACAGAGTTTTTTAGATATAATATCTGGATCTTTGTGGGAAAAATGTATAGCAGTATCATCAGCATTTAAAAGTACTTTACATTCGTGGTCTATACAAGTCTGTAATTCATTGACATATAATAAAAATAAAAGAGGCCCAAGCAAACTTCCTTGATACATCACATAATGTAGAATTGGTATTATTAACATTTACAAGTTGTTTCCTGTTGCACAAATATGATTAAAACTATTCGATTGATTGAATACAAATAGCACTAAGTTTCTCACACAAAATATCATGATCAACTGTATCAAATGCTTTTTGTAGATCAAATAATACAATTCCTGTAAAAGCCCTTTTGCTGTTTTGACTTTTATGTAGTGTGTTAAATGTATAAGACAGTTATCTGTGGAAAATGAACTAAAGCCAGATTGTAATTCATATAAAATATTGTTTTCAGTCAAATAGTGTTCTAGCTGTGTGTATACAGCTTTTTCAAGGATTTTAGAAACAATGCTAAGTATAAGAGAAGAAGCTGAAAATGTTCAAATGTTAACGCACGACGGACGACGACTGACGAAAACGGATAGCAATAGGTCATCTGACCTAAAAATCTTATGATTTCCTTTTTTCGTATTCCTAATATTTGTTAAATAAATAAGCAAAGGTGTGTACTCACCTTGAAAACTACATTTTTCGTTAGATGGTGAGGGAATACAGAGATTGTAGATGATACCAGTTGATACAGTATTTATGACGGTTGAATACAGCTCATTTTCTAAACATGTGTCCCTAATAACTCCTGTTTTGTAATATCCTTGTACCAGATGCCAGCAACAAATCATAATTACGACATGTATTCCCTTCATAGTTACACGTCTCTTGACTTGAATCTAAAAATTTAACAAGGTAAAACATTTAAAATTCATGCATGGGATCCAGAAAGTAGGGGGTGGGGATGGGTGGGAGATTTTAACGAGAAAACTTTTTTGAGAAGGGGCAGGGGACAAGTTGCTTTCGTTCTTATAGATATTAATAAATTTTCTGGGGGAGAAGGGAAGAGGTCATATTTATTACTTAAAATATTATACATTATTTATGAACTCTTAGCACCCTTATACCCTTCCGCCAGATCCGCACAGATTTTATCGCACGAGATGAGAGAAAAAGTGAGTTTTTTTAATCATATTTCGTTTGTCTTCCGTCTGCCAGTCCTTTTCTCCGTATGTAAACTTTTCCTAAGAATTACGACCAAAAGAAATGTAATTTAAATAATATATTAACAATTATAGCATAGCTAACAGGGCATAATTGGACAAAATTTTAAAATCATTAAACACATGATAGTATTCGGGTGTTTGGTCCGGGACCTTTTGATTATTGAGCGGGCGGGTGCTGACCCGCTTGATCAGTCACACCTTACTCTAAATGTCCATTTAATTAAGAGCCATTCTCTGTAACCGCTTAAACTTCGTTGCCATGATTGTCACCGATTTTGATTTGACTTCACCCATTCTTAGTACTTGACACCAGAAACATAAATTAAATCAACTAAATTTTCGTTGCTATGTAACTCGGTCCTCATGGTAAAAGCCAGAAAAATGGAAAAATTGAGATGTTCAGTTTCTTTCAATGTTTACTAAGTCTTAATTAGACAACCAAAAAAAAAAAAACACAAACCAAAATTCCATGTCTCTAACAGCTCTCGAGATACAATGTGAGACATACGGACAGACAGACGCCGGGTAAAGTGATCCCTTTAACATGCTTAATGCAGCCCTGCTCCGACATAAAAAGTATTACATACTTATTGCACTGCGCGATGTTTTCAAATTATTTCTCCGTGTCTTTCAAAACATTTCAAACACCACGTGTTTCTAACATATTCTATTACTACGTCCACAACACAACTGCATGCATGAAGTGCTACGGACCGACTTACAAAGCCATCCAAAATGGCAGTATAAATAGGTGACATTTTCAATGGTCTCCTTTTCATGCGCTGGAAGGCTATTTACAGCGGTTTTGGGTAATGTTAAGTTGTTCAATTAGTAAAAGAGTTTTCTACAAAGACGCAGTTAGAAATAATTAGAGATTGCATGTTTAATATACGGAGAAATAAATCGGGAAAACGGTGCAGCTTTTTGTGCGCAATAAATATGCATTTTTTTCAATGGTAGGCACTTTACCTTCCTGGTGGCCATCCTAATTTTTCTGACCAACGAGCTACAGATCTGAAGCTAGATTGATATTGGTAAAGTGGGTTGAGAGAAGCTGAAAATGTTCATGTGACCCAGGGGACCTAATTAAAATCAAACGAACAAAATACAATAAAATCCGTTTTTGGACAATGATGTGGACACGGTATGAATCGTACATCAGAGTGAAAGGTACATTTTAATGTTTGAAACTAGGAATAAATTTGTCGACTAATATAAACTGAAGTTTTCGATGAGATTTTAGCTCTACTGGTTCATATAACAATAAGCCTGGGGATGCTTCCATATCAATATGGCTAATCATGGGTTTCTTTTTATTTTTTTAGAAGATTTTTTTCCTACATATTCTTATGTAAAACGTTGATTGTCTATTGTGGCCCCGCCTTCCCCCTGGGGGTCATGATTTGAACAAACTTGAATCTACACTATCTCAGAATGATTCCATATAAATATGACCAATCATGGCTTTGTTGCTCTGAAAAAAATTGTCTATTGACAGACGGACGGACGGACGACGGACACTTTACTATCGCATAAAGTATTCTTGTCTCTGACCAGTAGAGCTTAAAATTCGTAAAATCCTTAATATTTTCTTGATAATTATTTCAAACAATATGCTATCTTACCTATTTCCAGAAATTATGGATGTTTATTACAGAATCTCAAGTTATATATAAAGGAGCAAGTGTATGGAAAAGAAAACGGGTCAGCACTGACAGCGCAAACGCAATTCATTTTAGAACTATAAATTTCCCCTATCAACTTTATATAAAAAATGACAGCCTCCTTATGACCTTGGTTGCATCCCAATATGAATAAGACACACTGTCACCTGAAATTTGACCCAAAAAGGATAAATCAATCCTTTTTTTTGAGTGAAGATCAGTCTAATTTTTTTTTTAAATTTGTGTATGAAACGATTCACATTTAAATTGTATATATATATATGCAAATATATTGCCCATAGACATGTCATAAATGTGGTGATTATATTTTTTTAAAACAGCAAATTAATTTTTTGATATAATGAGGAAGCCATGAAGTTCTTACGGTTGAAAGGGCTGCATAATACTTTAAAGGAAGTTTTTATTTATCTGATTTTAAAACATAAAATGTTTTTAATATCTTCTTCTAATTGTAAACTAAACCAGAAATCTCTGTCGAGACTGTAGCATTACTGGTTTGTACTTATAACAAATGAAGAGAAAAATAGTAGTTGGGACTTGAAACTTTACATCAATAATAAATAGAAGAAGAGGCCCACGGGCCTTAAAGGTCATTGAGTATCGTGTAACATTTTTCCAGCAATCGAATTTGGTTCGTGTTTTAAACCAAAAGCCATATAAAGAGGCACCATTGTTTATCATAGTTTTACACTTAACATGCTAACTTTGGTTACTTAATACCCAGAGGTAGATCAGAGTAACAAAGAGAAAATGCATTTTCCACTTTATATTCGCTAGTTTGCACACCACCCCAATAGAACCACTAACACTAGAGCCACATATTTCAAAATTTTATCATAAATTTCATTTCATCATCAATAATTGATTAATACCAAAGATCAGACTAAGTACCGCCCTAGCATTGGAACCCTCTGACCCCGGTGCCATGAATTTCACAATTTTGGTAGAGGACTTGATGCTGATGACAATCATGCCAACAGTTTGACTGCTTGATGTCCACGAGTAAAGAAGAAGTTTTTTTTTAAAGATTGCATTAATTTTAGTGGTTTTGGCCCTGAGCTAAGCCCTCAGGGGTAGGGGCCATGAATTTCATAATTTTTGTTCCCCTTCACCCATAGATGTTATAAACCAAAATTGGTTGAAAGTGGCTAAGTGGTTCTAGAGAAAAAGCTGAAAATGTTCAAAAGTTTACGACCGATTGACGACGAACGACGTACGAAGACGGACAAAAACAGATAGCAATAGGTCACCCGAGTGACTCATGTGACCTAGAAATGATCCTTGATGAAGTCCCTTATTGTGGCAAGATTGCAATAAGACCTGAGGATGCTTCCATCTAAATATGATGAATTATGGCTTTGCTATTCTTAAGAAGAAGATTTTTAAAGTATTTCCTATATATCTTTATGTAAAACTTTGGTCGGCCATTTTAGCCCCACCCTACCCCCGGGGGTCATGATTTGAACAAACTTGAATCTACAAAACCTGAGGATGCTTCTTTCTAAATATGATGAATTATGGCTTTGCTATTCTTGAGAAGAAGATTTTTAAAGAAGTTCCTATATATTTCTATGTAAAACTTTGGTCGGCCGTTGTGGCCCAGCCCTACCACCGGGGGTCATGATTTGAACATAATGAAATTTACACTACCTGAGAATGTTTCCATATAAATATGATGAATTATTGCATTGCTATTCTTGAGAAAAAGATTTTTTTAAAGAATTTTCCTATATACGAGTGTTTCTATGTAAACTTTGGTAGGCCATTTTGGCCCTGTCCTACGCCAGTGGGTCATGATTTGAACAAACTTGAATCTACACTTCCTGAGGATGTTTTCCCATAAGTTTCATCTTTCCTGGCACAGTGGTTCTTGAGAAAAAGATTTTTAAAACATACCACCAAATTTTAAATTAATTCCCAATTATCTTCACTTGAATGAAGGCGTGGCCCTTCATTTGAACAAACTTGAATCCCCTTTACCCAAGGATGCTTTGTGGCAAGTTTGGTTGAAATTGGCCCAGCAGTTCTTGAGAAAAAGTCCAAAATGTGAAAAGTTTACAGACAGACGGACGCCGGACAAAATGTGATAAGAAAAGCTCACTTGAATCTTCGGCTTAGGTGAGCTAAAAAACCTATGCTTCAAATATATATTATACAATATCAATATGGCTAATCATGGGTTTCTTTTTATTTTTTTAGAAGATTTTTTTCCTACATATTCTTATGTAAAACGTTGATTGTCTATTGTGGCCCCGCCTTCCCCCTGGGGGTCATGATTTGAACAAACTTGAATCTACACTATCTCAGAATGATTCCATATAAATATGACCAATCATGGCTTTGTTGCTCTGAAAAAAATTGTCTATTGACAGACGGACGGACGGACGACGGACACTTTACTATCGCATAAAGTATTCTTGTCTCTGACCAGTAGAGCTTAAAATTCGTAAAATCCTTAATATTTTCTTGATAATTATTTCAAACAATATGCTATCTTACCTATTTCCAGAAATTATGGATGTTTATTACAGAATCTCAAGTTATATATAAAGGAGCAAGTGTATGGAAAAGAAAACGGGTCAGCACTGACAGCGCAAACGCAATTCATTTTAGAACTATAAATTTCCCCTATCAACTTTATATAAAAAATGACAGCCTCCTTATGACCTTGGTTGCATCCCAATATGAATAAGACACACTGTCACCTGAAATTTGACCCAAAAAGGATAAATCAATCCTTTTTTTTGAGTGAAGATCAGTCTAATTTTTTTTTTAAATTTGTGTATGAAACGATTCACATTTAAATTGTATATATATATATGCAAATATATTGCCCATAGACATGTCATAAATGTGGTGATTATATTTTTTTAAAACAGCAAATTAATTTTTTGATATAATGAGGAAGCCATGAAGTTCTTACGGTTGAAAGGGCTGCATAATACTTTAAAGGAAGTTTTTATTTATCTGATTTTAAAACATAAAATGTTTTTAATATCTTCTTCTAATTGTAAACTAAACCAGAAATCTCTGTCGAGACTGTAGCATTACTGGTTTGTACTTATAACAAATGAAGAGAAAAATAGTAGTTGGGACTTGAAACTTTACATCAATAATAAATAGAAGAAGAGGCCCACGGGCCTTAAAGGTCATTGAGTATCGTGTAACATTTTTCCAGCAATCGAATTTGGTTCGTGTTTTAAACCAAAAGCCATATAAAGAGGCACCATTGTTTATCATAGTTTTACACTTAACATGCTAACTTTGGTTACTTAATACCCAGAGGTAGATCAGAGTAACAAAGAGAAAATGCATTTTCCACTTTATATTCGCTAGTTTGCACACCACCCCAATAGAACCACTAACACTAGAGCCACATATTTCAAAATTTTATCATAAATTTCATTTCATCATCAATAATTGATTAATACCAAAGATCAGACTAAGTACCGCCCTAGCATTAGAACCCTCTGACCCCGGTGCCATGAATTTCACAATTTTGGTAGAGGACTTGATGCTGATGACAATCATGCCAACAGTTTGACTGCTTGATGTCCACGAGTAAAGAAGAAGTTTTTTTTAAAAGATTGCATTAATTTTAGTGGTTTTGGCCCTGAGCTAAGCCCTCAGGGGTAGGGGCCATGAATTTCATAATTTTTGTTCCCCTTCACCCATAGATGTTATATACCAAAATTGGTTGAAAGTGGCTAAGTGGTTCTAGAGAAAAAGCTGAAAATGTTCAAAAGTTTACGACCGATTGACGACGAACGACGTACGAAGACGGACAAAAACAGATAGCAATAGGTCACCCGAGTGACTCATGTGACCTAGAAATGATCTTGATTAAGTCCCTTATTGTGGCAAGATTGCAATAAGACCTGAGGATGCTTCCATCTAAATATGATGAATTATGGCTTTGCTATTCTTGAGAAGAAGATTTTTAAAGAAGTTCCTATATATTTCTATGTAAAACTTTGGTCGGCCGTTGTGGCCCAGCCCTACCACCGGGGGTCATGATTTGAACATAATGAAATTTACACTACCTGAGGATGTTTCCATATAAATATGATGAATTATTGCATTGCTATTCTTGAGAAAAAGATTTTTTAATATTTAGAATATTCAAGAAAATTTCCCCCCCCCCCCCAACCACTTCAAATTAATGTTTGGATTTGTATAATGCCAAGAAATTTTGATTCAATTATATATCTAGAAACTTCATTCCACATTAAAATGTCCTCATGTGCAAGACATTTTGATGTGAAGATTTTTTTTTTGCAATTATTGCCCTTTTTGATCTATACTATGTATTTAAAGTGCACTGTGCCTTTCATTATGTGTTTCACCGTCAAGTTTTGGGGGAGCGTGGGGTATGTGAGCTAGCTCACTTTTTCTTTCATTTTGAAAGCATTTAAAAAGCAGTTTTTTTTCACGCATTGTTTTGAGAAGCTGTAAATGTATGAGATGTATCCATGTTGAAAAAAAACTGCACATTTCATGATTGAAAATAGTAAATCAAGGTGTTTTGAGTAGTAAATTAAATCTAAACTGGTATAGGTAATTCAACCACAGAGATTATTCAATTTTAAGATGCACAACCTTTCCAACTCTTAATCATGCATTCTTTAATTTTAAATTATATCTATATCATCATTACTGATTAAAGGGAGAAATAGAGATATGACCAGAAGTATATATGTATATCTGTTGACTAATAAACATGTACATGTACACTAGACAAAATTGCTAACGCAGCACATAAGAAAACTTATTTTTTACCTTTCAAAACTTGTTTATGATTTATTTGATATACATGTATAATTATCATGATTATGTTACTTAAATTAAAAAAAATGGCATTTTAATGTCTTAGCTGATATATTACTTCAATGTTAACTGCAGCGTAACCAATTAATAGGGAAAAAAATTACATGAAGTAGCCATTCTAATTCGGAAGAATAAATTATCATTTTTCTTTGTACGGGGGTTGATCCAAAAGTAATGTCACTGCGTCAATATCTTTAATATTAGGTGTCTTATGATCAAATATCATATACCAAAAGATTCATAAAAATAAATCTAATCAAAATTGAAAATTTCATTTAATAATGTTTTATTAAATTAAATTTTATAGACGTTTAAAATATTAAACATAAGGGGTGTCGCCGCGTCACAACTAAACGTCACGCTTCAAAGTGTAAATTGTGAGAATAAAAAAAAGACAAACACATTAAAAAGCATCTAGAAAGCGTCTCATCGCCCTATATTTTAGAAGGCAAAATTTAATGAAATTTTCTATTCTTAAGTTGAAAATAAAATGTCGTCATTGCTTTTTCATCATAAATATTTGTGTTTTAATCTGCTGTATTGTACAGAGAAAATGTCGAAATGGAGAAAAAAAAAACGTTGGAGCGAGCTGTAATGCGTTTTTGCTTCAAAATAGAGAAATCGCCCGTAGTTACGATTATTAATAAGACACACAGTGGAGAGAATGTAAATAAGATACTTGTTTATAGATGGTTTCAGCGATTTAAAGCGCGTCATGGGTCACTGAATGATCAGTAAAGGACAGAAAGACCGAAAAGGGCAGGTCGGGTGGTAACGTTCAATGTGTCTGACGCGTTTGACGTTATCCAAAATGAGAAATTAATGGTAAGACAGAGCGACATGAGAAACTTTAGGTTTGTCTTACGGTACTGTTTAAATCAAAGGATTTTGACAGAGGACTAATTTATGCATATAGAGTAATTGTACAATGGGTACGAAGGGGAAGCGTTAGTGTATGTGCGGCGACTACCATAATTGCACTTTGTATATATTTCAATAATTTGAAAAGTATATATCATTTTAATTTGAATTTTTAAGGACTGCTTTGTAATATATAAAGCATTTATCATGTATAATTTCCTTGATTTCTGTCAACAAGTAGCAAATTTATCGAAGTTGTGACATTACTTTTGGATTAACCTTCGTATTTGTATTCTTGACATTTGTACTAATTAATTAAACAAGAGGCCCATGGGCCACATCGCTCACCTGAGTACTGTGGCTAGGAAAAAGTAGAAATTGGTTTATTATTGTAAAGTTTAAATGCCAAAGTAGTCTCATGACCAATCATGGCTTTGCTATTCTTTAGAAGAGGATTTTTAAAGAATTTTTATATATATTTCGATGTAAAACTTTGGTCTGCCATTGTGGCCCCGCCCTACCCCCGGGGGTCATGATTTGAACAAACTTGAATCTACACTACCTGAAGATGCTTTCATATAAATATGATCAATTCTGGCTTGGCTATTCTTGAGAAGAAGATTTTTAAAGAATTTTCCTATATATTTCTATGTAAAACTTTGGTCTGCCATTGTGGCCTCGTCCTACCCCCGGGGGTCATGATTTGAAGAAACTTGAATCTACACTACCTGAAGATGCTTTCATATAAATATGATCAAATCTGGCTAAGCTATTCTTGAGAAGAAGATTTTTAAAGAATTTTCCTTAATATTTCTATGTAAGACTTTGGTTGGCCATTGTGGCCCCGCCCTACCCCCGGGGGTCATGATTTGAACAAACTTGAATCTACACTACCTGAGAATGCTTTCATATAAATATGATCAATTCTGGCTTGGCTATTCTTGAGAAAAAGATTTTTAAAGAATTTTCCTATACATTTCTATGTAAAGCTTTGGTCGGTTATTGTGGCCCCGCCCTACCCCCGGGGGTCATGATTTGAACAAACTTGAATCTACACTACCTGCGGATGTTTCCACATAAATTTCATCTTTCCTGGCACAGTGGTTCTTGAGAAGAAGATTTTTAAAACATTCCACCAAATTTTCATTAATTCCCAATTATCTCCCCTTGAAAGAGGGCATGGCCTTTCATTTGAACAAACTTGAATCCCCTTCACCCAAGGATGCTTTGTGGCAAGTTTCGTTGAAACTGGCCCAGCGGTTCTTGAGAAGAAGTCGAAAATGTGAAAAGTTTACAGACAGACAGACGGACGCCGGACAAAATGTGATAAGAAAAGCTCACTTGAGCCTTCGGCTCAGGTGAGCTAAAAAGCAGAGAGTATGTTTGCAAGGTGTTTCTACAGAAAAATTTTTAAAAATGAAAACATTTAAAAGATTATGAATTCCTCTCATGAACCAGAAGTAACTGTCGAGACTGTAGCTCTACTGGTTTGTACTTATGACAAAGGATGAGAAAAGAAGCCAAAATGTTGCCATCAGACCAAAAGTGTAGAAGGAGTAACGTTTTAAAGGAATTTCAGTTATTTCTATTTTTAGTAACAATGGCAACACTTCATCGAAATCAAAAACTGATGCACTATATTATGTACCTTAGTGTAGTCTACTAGATCAAAATTGTAGGAGTAGCGTTTTGAAGGAATTTCACAGAAAATTCTTTTTTAAGTAACCAGGGCAACACTGTTTATGGAAATAAAAAACCGATGCACTATTCTATGTATTTTAGTGTAGTCTACTTCTGTGCCAAGTTATATTGAAATCAGACCAAAACTGTAGAAGGAGTAGCGTTTTAAAGGAATTTCAAATAAAAATTCTATTTTCAGTAACCATGGCAACACCGTTCTTCAAAATCAAAAACTGATGCGTTATTTTATGTATCTTAGTGTAGTCTGCTTGTGTGCCAAGTTATATTACAATCAAACCAAAACTGTAGGGGGAGTAGCATTTTAAAGGAATTTCACAGAAAATTCTATTTTTTGTAACCATGGCAACACCGTGCATCGAAATCAGAAACTGATGCACTCTTAGTTTAGTCTACTTATGTGCCAAGTTATATAAAAATCAGACCAAAATTGTAGGAGTAGCATTTTGAAAAATTGTTTACATACAGACGGACAGACAGACAGACGGATGGACGACGAACACCTTACTATCGCATAAGCTCTTCTGGTCTCTGACCAGTAGAGCTAAAAAAAAATGCTGCAAATGGATTAACAAACATGAAAATCTTTACTACAGGTTACCACGGCGTTACGTAAGCAGTTTACGACAAATTGAAACATGTTTCACAAAAATTGGTCAACCGAAAGTTGGGTGGATTTGTTTGGACGCCTAGGCACTGGATGACTCCTAGCTATATGAATGTCAATTTTTCTTTGTTATTATTATACCCCCCGCTTGAAAAGCGGGAGGGTATATAGTAATCGTTAATTCCGTCCGTCCGTCTGTTACGCTTTGGGGTACCCATCTCTTATCCGCAACTCCTCTCATACCACTGAATGAAATTTACATATTTTGTGTTTCCCGGCCACAGCAAAACATGGACTTTGCCATTATAACTATATGGAGGCGGGGGGTATCATTTAGTGAGCTCATCGCTCACAGTACCTCTAGTTTCATTTTGTTTTTATTTGCTTCTCGGGAAATTCTGGATTGGAAATTCCTGGATCTGCACCTGTAACTGAATGTAGCATCGACAAAAGGAGATAACTCTCCAAAATGTGAAATTCGGCTATTGTGGCATCCGTTGCTTTTTGGTGATCCTTCCTAAACTTTAACCTATCCATTTCCATTTGCATTTAGGTTTATTTTACCCCATGAATCTATTCTTAAACTTGTACTTACTGACTGTTATAGGTCCTGTCAAAAAATGAATTAATTTCTACTAATATACAAGTAATGATGTACACAGTGCACTTTTGCAATCTAAAATGAAAATGATAAAACTTGGATAAGTAGGGTGACGCGAGCCCAATGCGATGGAGAAATTTTTAAAAAGGTGTTCACATACATGTAGTATACATCATACATACATATAGTACAAGAACAAATTTTAAATTATTAGAACAAACGATGTTTTAATATTAATAACCCACCAAATATGAACTTTCTAAAAACTGGCAGATTGTGTGTGTGCGTTGGGGAGGAGGGGGGGGGGGAGTGACTAAATTGATTGTATATGGTTTTTAGCTCACCTGAGCTGAAAGCTCAAGTGAGCTTTTCTGATCACCCATTGTCCGCCATTCGTCCGTCTAGCTGTACGTCCGTCTGTTAAGTTTTCACATTTTCAACTTCTTCTCAAGAACCATTGGGCCGATTTTAACCAAACTTGATACAAAGGATCCTTGGGTAAAGGGAAATTTAATTTGTTAAAATAAAGGGCCAGGTTACCTTCCAAGGGGAGATAATCAAGAAAATACATAAATAGGGTGGGTTCATTGAAAAATCTTCTACGGAACCACTGGGACAGAAAAATTGAAAGTTATGTGGAAGCATTCTGAGGAAGTGTACATTCTAAATTGTAAAAATCATGACCCCCCAGGGTAGGGCGGGACCACTATAGGGAGTCCCAAGTTTTACATAGAAATATATAGGAAAAATCTTTAAAAATCTTCTTCTCAAGAACCAGTGGGCCAGGAAAGCTGAAACTTATGTGAAAGCATCCTTTGGAATTGTAGATTCTTAATCGTAAAAATCATTACCTCCGGGGGTAGGGAGTGGCCACAATAGGGAATCCAATTTTTACATAGAAATATTTAGGAAAATTTTTTTAAAAATCTTCTCAATAACCAGTAGGCAAGGAAAGCTGAAACTTGTGTGGAAGCATTCTTGGGTAGTGTAGATTCTAAATTGTTAAAATCATGACCCCCGGGGGTAGGGCGGGACTAAAGAGGGAATCCAAGTTTTTCATAGAAATATATAGGAACAATCTTCAAAAATATTCTGGGGTAGTGTTAATTCTAACTGTTAAAATCATAACCCCTGGGGGTAGGGCAGGGCCACAATAGGAAGTTCTAGTTTTATATAGAAAAATATTGGAAAAATCTTCTCAAGCAGAAGTGGGCCAGGAAAGCTGAAACTTAGGTGGAAGCATCCTGGGGCAGTGGAGATTCTAAATTATCAAAATCAAAATGGGGGTTGGGAAGGGGTAGGGGGCCATAATAGATATAAGAAGGGGTAATTTTGTAAAGAACTGCATCACCAAAGTTACTCAGGAGAGCGATGTGGCCCATGGGCCTCTTGTTCAAGGAGGTTTATGTCTAACCAAATACTAAAAAAGATTGTACATTTTAATAAACTTTTCAAAACACTTTGTATTAAAGTTATATATATATATAATATTATTTGTTGTTAAGAAGATAATTTTAAAAAGTTCCAATTATGGGCCAAAAGCTTATATTCCACCATTCATCAAAACCTTATTTATATCCCTAATTAAATCCTGTTATTTCACACCAGTAATGAATAAAAGTCAGATTGTCACCTGAATATTTCATGTTCGATTTAACTAACATATGTACTGTTCTAAAGAAATAGAAATATTTTGACTTTTTCTTTGGTAAGCCCAATATAGGGGTGTTGCTTAAGGATTTAGAGGTGTAATAGGCCACTTCCGGTTAAAATGCCGAGGTGTTTGACATCGGCAGTTCTCGGAACATCTATCTTCGTAAACAAAAATGGCGCGTCGTCAAGACGGCCTAGGACGCTATCATAAAACATACACCAAAGGAACAGATTATAACTAATCAAAGGAAAGAATTGATATGATATTAAATAGAAAACACCTTACTATAATTTGGTTTGGCAAAATATGCAGTTAAAACGATGCTATCTTCATATACACACTACAAGGGTTTTTCCAACTTCTAAAAATAGCATCGATTTCGAAAAAACAAACGAAGTAACTTTTCATCGTAATTTTGTGATTCTCTTAGTATCAGCTAACAGTTTGAGAGAATAATGTATGTTACAATATTAATAGCATGACGTGTATTGTGGAATCTGCAATAAATCGACAGATGTTGTGACATATAATCCCTACATAATGTAATATCCTGGAATTGTGTAAACCTGTGGCCGTGCTAAATGATTCTCAGGATATGTGAAATATTGATGGTTTCTTGAAAAATAATTGAAAAAACAGACTTAAAATATTTAGATACTCATGCAACATACATTTATGTCACCAATTATCCATGTTATCACACATGTACGTGAAATATCTGAGATGATCTAAATAGATCGATCAGTAAAAAAAATGTAAATTATATGTTTAGAACTTTAACAACAACAAAAAATTATATCAGCTATGAGAACAAAAAAATATTCTGGGTAAGGTCAGGGTGAATTTTATCTGTGTGGGGTTTTTATTTATTTTAAATTTTATTTTTCTAATGAGTTTAGCCGCGTCGGAAACTTGGGGGGGGGGGGGTTGAACATATTTATTTATGCATATTTTATTAATTTATAATATATGTGAGGCACAATATCGTTTTTAAAACCCTTTGATCAGTGTTTTGCGATCTGTCAGATATATTTTAGCCTTGATTGTAAAGTAAATAAAAACTATGAAGAACTTTATACACATGGGAACTGCAAAAATGTAGTTTATTTTGTAAACCCTATCTAAGTCAAGGTCAGTGTAAGGAGAGGTCAATTTTCTGAGCAAATGAATCTAATGTGAATTGAGTTGAGTATGACAATCATCTTTTGTTTATATATGCTCAAGCTCATTAGTTCATTCATTTCAACCTACCCTATGCCATAAACAAAAAAAATAATGGCCTACATTTTTAGGGGGTACATCACTCTGATGTAGAATATAGATAAATATTGTGGATAGAATAATTCTTTTTTGTGGTTATATTATCACAAATACATATCACACAAAATTTACTATGTTTTCTTATTGATCATCCCTACCATAATTTTCTATGGCAGAATAATATAAACGGTTTTATAACAATATTGCTAAAATTGTCACTGAAAGCAGACAAGTTCTCTCGATTACAAGTATTCATATATCACATCTGATGACTCTGAAGTAAAAAAATTGAATGTCTACAATCCTAGGGCTTATTTTTACAGTTGAATACATGAAACATTAAACTGTTCTCTGGCTAACTAAAATAAATACATCTCTACCCTTTGTCTATTAATGGTGCACCACTGGCGAGAGGGTACAGTTACATAAATGAGCACACAAGAGATATGTATGGACAAAATTGCCTGAAACTAAGGGAAATATTGCCGAAAGTGTTGTTCATTATAACTATGCTTAATTAGGTCACATTCAAGGTCATGGCTATTACACCCCTAATACCTTAAACGCGGAACGGGAAAGGGAAAGGAACGGAACGGAAAACGGAATATATTATTTTCGAATAAATCATTTAAAATACATAAAATTTCTCAGAAACAATTTGATTTAGTCTTGTTAAGTCTCTTACGAAAACCTCTGACATAGAAGTGACGTAGCATCGCTTTTAAAAAAAAAAGGGGGGGGGTCGAACTTCACAAGCGAAAAAAAAAACTGAGGATAAATTCCAACTTCAATTTCTTTCAGTACTATTTTTTTTACACCAACTTACTACACTTATTTAACAGAAAGAAAGTGTTTGGGGTTTCATTGAACATTTCTATAGTAAAAAGGTTATATTTTGTAAACAGTTGAGGGGGAGGCAATATTTGAAAAAATTCTAAATGAATAATGGTAATTGGTAAGAAAAAAAAAGTTTAAAAAAAAATCTTAAGATTAGAGCACCCCTTTCCGGCAAGCCCGGATAAACACTTCCATTGTAAAACTGGTTTGTTAAATTTTATACAAAATAGAATCACTTCCTGTCAATTATATTCTTGGAGAGATGGAGTTGCAAATCTAAACTGTAGTAAAATTTATGTATCATCTTTACATTCAATGAAGTTAAAGTGTGATTTTTTGGAAAGGGGGGATATGACCCCGACTGTAAAACATTTGAATTTGTTTTTCCACTCAAGTCTGAAAAGTTGCAATTAAAGGGAAAAAATAAACATCCTATTGAATTCCTTTGCAAGAAATGTCTTATATTTCAGCTATAAATTCATATTTAAATTTCTCAATTTGCATATCATGCCACTCATGGATTTAAAGGGGACCAGGACCTCTCTCCTTTTTGTGACCAAAATATAAATTAGATTTAATTAATAAATCAATTTCTTGTGTGACTGAGGGCACCTACTTCGACCTTCGCTGCCCTCCTTTTCAAGATTCCTGGATTCGCCAATGCATGCATAAATTGGATGTCAAAACTAGTTCTTTTTTCTTTACTGATACACGTTATATATATTTACTAGTAGTCTTTTTTTCGTTCAACCTATGTCAGAACATGTTTTATTTTTTTGTTTATAAATGAGCATGCTTAAAAAAAATAATTTGAACGAAACGTTTGACAGATTGATACTCAGGACTTGAGTCTAGTTAGTACATCTATCACAATATGTATATCATTGACCATCGCATGTACAAGTGCAAGTTCTGAGGAGCGCATCATTCATGAATATATCATTGTAACAGTGGTCTGTAATAGTCCACTTAAAATATTCCCGGATTATCACGAGATACTAGATCTAGATCGTAAACAATAAAGAACAGCAACACTTATTCAGATATGATAAATGACTTTGATTTATTTAATAAATAATATTTGATTAATCAACAAATAACAAAAGAATTCAAGTAAACAATGAAATGCAAGGGAAATGTAGTGAAGATATTTACCTATAAGATAGATTCAGCTATATTCAGCAATGGGAAATTACGGCAATAATATAGATAAGCAGGTAAATAAATAAATTGGAGATAAATTCCTAAAAACGTCTTTATCGGATAATTAAAAAGAACAAAAGTGATCAGGGACGCGGAACGGAAACGCCCGGATCCCAGACGGCAGCACCGGTTGTCAATGAGAACCGCGCACCCCATCCAAGATCCACGAGAGATAACTCTAAATAAATATACAACTCCACTACATCATATTTTACGATACTTTTTCATTATATATGACTTTTATATCTTAAATAATGCTTTTTATGTATGATTTACATCGAATCAAGGTTATTTGCTTGACATTTATTTTCCGTTCCGTTCCGCTTTCCGTTCCGTTTTCCGTTCCGCGTTTTAGCAACACCCCCAATATAGGAGTGTGCATTTAGAGACGAACACCAGCGGCCTGTTCAATAGAGCGAGCGTTCGCGAGCGCTCGCCAAAATTACTATTGGAGGAATAAGGAATTTTGGCGAGCGCTCGCGAACGTTCGCTCTGCTGAACAGGCCTCTGGTATTGGATATTTTCGGTTGGGTGAACATCTACTGCACTATAGATAATGGATAAAAAAAAAGTATGGAAACCATAAAGAGCAATTATGAAATAAAAAATAACACAGACAAACTCCTTAGTTTTATATAACGTTTTTTTTGAACGTTTAGTTTACAGCACCTTACGTTTTAAAGAAGTTCTGAATTGGATTAGTAACTAGACTTTTCCTTCACCAGTGTTATACAAATTTTTTAATTCAGATCATTGTGCCTTGAGTAACATTATAAAGTTTGAGTGATTAAGCAAACTTATTTACTATGCTTTTCAATTTATTACCTGATTATGTCACACATTATAATTAAATAATAAATAATACTGTCCTCCGCAAAACTTACACCTAGCGCCTGCATTAGCTTTGGTACCTTTTTTCGTTCTAAAGGTGTCATATGCCGTGTGACATACACATGTTCACATTTAATTTAACATATGTGAAAGTTGTTTTCATATAGAATAGAAAAGGGAGGAGAAAAAAAAGAGACAGAGAGAGAGAGAGAAAATAACAGTCACGAGAGAAAAAAAATATATATATGGGCATAGTGTTGTTTTTTCTTTACATTAAGGGGGGGGGTGTAAAAGTTTACATTTGTTTCTTGAAAAAGTTCATATATATCTATGTAGACTTGTACGAACGAATTATAAAGTATCACAGATACTCTACCAGTTATGTGTTTGTTTTCATCATAAGAATACCATGAGGGAAGAAGTTGAAGCAGAGTCTACAACAAGGGAAGCTCTTGCAGATGTACTTCCCAGAGCACCGATGGAATTTGGAATAAACGTTTTTTTGTATTTTTTACTGCCAATAAAGATAAAGAGATGGAAAGTCAGGTGGGTGATTAGTGAGATGAAGCTCGATTCCCTCTCAGACATTTCTAGCACTCTGGACTTTTCGTCAGTGACGTTTTCATGGAAAAAACATTTTCTTCAAATTACGAATTGTGCTCTCATTAACGGCGAATTTCTGTGCAGCATTTATTAAGCCATGTTCTACTACATAGCTGGTAATTTTACACGTTTTTCACTGTCATTTTAGGTGTGATGTTAAACGTAGAATTAACTTTGAACAGCTTTAAAAAAGGTTATTTAATTTGACCTTTTTGCACTAAAAATTTAATCAAGTCACTTCTTCGACGTTTCCTCTCAAATGTTTTATCCAATTAGTTTATAGGACAAAATAATCTATAATCTACTTTTAAAAAGACACATTAAAATTTTGACTAAGAAAAAGATTTATTTTGCTTGGCATAATCAATTTGAACTTTTTGCACTCACGAAAGGTGATTTTTCAGTCATAGAAAATTATTTTAAAGTCTTAATCTTTTTTTGATTATAAGCAGATTGGTCAAAGGTATCTTATATATTCAGAAAGATGAATAAAGGTGGGTGTTTATATGTGAATTTCGTATTAGATATTACTAAGAAGGTGTTAATTATGTTCCCCAAACGAAGTTTGGGAACATATTGTTTTTACTTTTTTTCTGAATTTTCTTCTCCGGTACTTTTTTTGTCCGCGAGTGTTCTCGTAAACTACTCATCCGATCTAGGTGAAACCTTTTTAGGGTCACTAGGTATGTTATGTAGATGTGCGGAACGAATGTCATTTTGCGCGCACGTGCGTGCATGTCCGCACACGTGTAACGCGTGAAATGACCAATATGATAGATATAGCCGTAACCTTTTAAATTTTTTGATGAAATGCTTTGAAACTCATAATATAAGGATATAATAGTAGTATAGACATGATGACATGGTCAAAATAGCAAGATCTCACGCGCATGCA
>PRKT01001208.1:8768-27005 GCA_003671525.1 Saccostrea glomerata | reverse complement strand
ACGAATGTCTTTATAAATATCTATTGTAAACCCCAGAAAGTAGCCTCCTATGCATTGGAAAAAATAAATAGTTCCGGTCAAAAACCTTTACATGTATATATTTATTTACATAGTATATAAAATTTACTAGGCACAGGTACCAGAGTTGTCAAAATGACCAGAGAGGAGATATATAAAAAAAAATCTGAACAGATTAAAGGAAAATCCCTTTTCTATGCATGGAACTAAAATTGAATAAGTTCATTTTGATTGGTTAGCCATCGGCGTGATATCCTTAGTCGACTTTAACACTGCCTTGTCGTCGGAATAAAACCAACTTTGAGACCGAGGTTAAAATCAGTAGAGAATTTAAATGTGAATAGGTATTTCAAAAAATGATATATACTTGAAACGTGTAACTTTATATCTGTATTTTTTTATTATTCGCGGGATAGAAAGATGTGTAAATCGCTTAACCAACATGCCATAATCATCTTGCATATGCATGTACATGTACGTGTGCGCCCATGCAAAACGTTAACCTATATATAGTTGATATCATTGTAACTTTTATATCTTTCAATGAAATCCTTAAATACTTAGTATATTTATAAAACGTCTTACAGGAAAAGCTATGGCACGAAAAAGGACATGGGGAGCGTTTGGGGAACATCTGTAACGGTCCCCGTTACAATTAGCCCTAGTTTTATGTGAAATTGGCTCAATTTTTTCCTGGACTCTACGTCGCCCGCGTGGCGCAGTGGTTAGAGCGTCTGCTCTAGAGTCGCGAAATAAGGAGACAATCCTTACGTCGCGGGTTCGAATCCCACTGTGGGACGTGGAGACCGTTACTTCGGACGAGACTGTATAAACCAAGGTCCCGTGTCGAAGTAGGTGTTGGCACGAAAAAGATCCCACCCTGCTCAATGGCCCTAATTGCCGAGTATAGGACAGAATTTCGAACCCGACGTAATATGGATTAGGCATATGGAATATGGCATATGTATTAGAATATCATATTTGTGATATGATGGGAAAACTTATTAAAAAATGTTATATAGTACTAGTATTTCACCGGAAACAATTATATTGCCCTCCCGAACACATTCACCTCAACTCAGGTGACCTATTACTATCTGTTGTTGTCCGTCTTCGTGCGCCGTGCGTTAACATTTGAACATTTTCAGCTTCTTCTCTGAAACCACTCAACCAATTTTGGCACCAAGCATTTGTGGGTGAAGGGGAACAAAAATTGTGAATTTCATGGTCCCTGCCCCCCCCCCCCCCCCCCCCTGGGGCCTGAGAGGTGGGGAGCCAAAACCACTAAAATTAGTGCAATCCTTAATAATCTTCTTCTACGCTTCTGGACATCAAGCAGTCAAACTGTTGGCATATGATTGTAATCAGCATTAAGTCTTCTACCAAAATTGTGAAATTCGTGGCCCCAGGGTCAGGGGTGCTAGGGCGGCGCTAAATAGACTGTATAGTGAGAATGCATTATTTCTTTGAAAATCTTCTTCTCTGCTCCTGGGCATTAAATAAGCTAACCAAGTACATAGTTATGTTGAATAGGATTGCCTCTTCCAAAACTGTGAATTTCATGGCCCAGGGTCAGGGGTTCTGGTGTTCGGACTGGCTCTATTGATTATATAGTGAAAATGCATAAATTCTTTAAAAATCTTCTTCTCTGCGCTTGGATATTTTACCAACGAACTATGTACATAGTTATGATGAGAAAGGATGCTTCTCTCCCAATTTGTGAATTTCATTGCCCCTGGGTCAGGGGGTTCTAGTGTTAGGGCGGGGCTCTATTGGTTATATAGTGAAAATACATTAATTCTTTGAAAATCTTCTTCTCTGCCTCTGGGTATTAAACAAACAAACTAAGTACATAGTTTTAATGAAGAAAGGTGCCTCTTCTAAAATTGTGAATTTCATAGCCCAGTTCAGGCGTTAGGGCGGGGCTCTTTAATTGTTTATGCAGTGAAAATACATTAATTCTTTAAAAAAATCTGGGTATGAAATACACTACCTAAGTACATGGTTATATTGATTAAGTCTGCCTCTACCAAAACTATGAATCTTATGGCCCCAGGGTCAGGGCTTCTGGTGTTAGGGCGGGGCTCTATTGATCATATAGTGAAAATGCATTAATTCTTTGAAAATCTTTCCTTTGCTCCTAGGTTTTATACCAATGATCTAAATATATATTGATGATGAAGAAAAGTGCACCTAGCAAAATGGTTATTTTTTTATGCCCCCCCCCCTCCTTGGGTCAGGGGTGAGGGGGGGGTACAAAGTCTAAAAATAATTAATGCTTTGAAATCTGCTGTTTGGTATTAATCAACCATTTTATGATAAAATTTGCAAGGTTTTGAAATATGTGGCCCCAGGATCAGGGGTTCCTTTGGGATGAGGTGCACAACTGGTTATAAAGTAGAAGTGCATTTTCTCTTAATGTTACTCGGATCTACCTCTGGGTATTAAGTAAATAGAGTAAGCATGCTAAGTCTATAATTATGATAAGCAATGGTACCTCTTTCAAAATTGTGAATTGCGAATTTCATGGCCTCTGGTTTATAAACACGAACCAAATTTAATTGTTTGAAAGTTGTTGCACAATACTCAGGTGACCTATAAGGCCCGTGGGCCTCTTGTTTAATTTACAGGGACTAGATATAGCTTGATTGAGGAAAGAAATTCCGTATATACAACAAAATTATTAACACAAGTGTCCGCACTAGCGTGCTGAAAATAACAAAATTAGTTTGTGGCTGTATTCGGCCCCGTGTCCAAATCAAATAATGTGCCTCAAAATAATTTAATAGAGTGTATGTTTTCATAAAATTACCAATTTAAAATTGTCCAAAGCTCTACTTATTTCTTATTTGAATTTAAATATAGCATGCTTTGTGATAACGTTGCGCAATTTTGACGTTGCTTTAAGCGACGTTATGAGTAAGAAGGTTACGTCGGATTTTAAAATAATTTGTATTTTTATTTTACTATTTTAAATTTTATTTTAACAAATATAAATATTCACATTTATCCATGTACCTTATATTCTACTAGATAACCATTTTTGGAAGTAATAAAGTTCATTAAAAAACGATGCACTAATAATGATCATTATTATAGTGAACATTCTCAAACTTACAAGCATATGTAATGAATTCAGATAATTATTATATATTTACTTCAAAATCAGATACAAGTTCAAAAAGCTGAGTTAGAATGGATGAGAAAACAGCAAATGAAAACTTCTCTTTCAGAATTGCAATACCTTATACATGTACATATAATGCTTATTAGAGCTTATTAAACAACTTCAATTTAATTTACTCCTCAACTGGATCTTCGTCTGACTCTGACTCGTCTACTGGGTCTGGGAAAACTGTAGCGTCATCAACGAATCTTCCCCAATCTTGGACAGATTTAAACGATCCTTTGTAGTGACCGAGTCCTAAATACCATATCACGGATGCGACATGTGCACAAACGCCCACCACACGGGCCCCGGCTTTACATCGACAGTACATCCAGTGATGCTTGATTCGTCGTAACGGATCCATAGGAGATATGATATCGATGAAATATGTCTACTCTGAATTTTGATTCGCAGCAAATTTGGGTCTTCTTTGTGTATCAAGATATCACTCCCGTCTTGAAAATGTTCCGCTGCATAACTGCAGGCAAGTTTGAGCTGGTATATCCCGCAAGTTATGTTCCTAATTTCATCCTCGTCTAAATGGGGGAACGCCAAAGAATCAAGATCTGCAGGATTTTTCCATATAGCTACACGTGACTGGAGTTTCTTGGATTCAACTTCCTTCTTAAGGTGGTTCACTTGTTTTGCAAGAAACTACATCTTGGCTGCGATAGCCATATCGGCGTCTTTGTCACCTGTA
Organism: Saccostrea glomerata; assembly: GCA_003671525.1. Classification (NCBI taxonomy): domain Eukaryota; kingdom Metazoa; phylum Mollusca; class Bivalvia; order Ostreida; family Ostreidae; genus Saccostrea; species Saccostrea glomerata. The sequence continues at coordinate 23,118 of PRKT01001208.1, read as the reverse complement.
CAAAATTATTGCAATCTTTAAGATTAACAGACTTTTAATATTACATATGAAATGAAAAAAAATCTTATATATGTATATCTATGACGAACCTGAAGACAGTGGTGGATAATACTTATTTGAGATGCTGCATACGATTTTGACAAAGTCGCCAATAAAAGGTACTTGGCTTGTTGGTAGAATACAATCCAGCAGCTTCCATCTCTTGATGCGAGCGTTGGCCGACTCCACCACCCATCGTATCTAAAAAAAATGCAAGAAACTTATTTAAACACATAAAACTTATAAACACTAAAAGAGTGACTCTAATTAAATTGGTTAAGATTTCATTGACATCAATCTCAACATACCTTAGTTACAAGACGACTTGTGTTTGCATCTTGGGTGGACATCTGTTTCTCCCTCTTCTTCATAAAGGCTGGCATAATAGCCTAAGTACCAAGTTCTTCAAGGTACGAAACGGAGTCCCTGAATCCCCTATCGACGAAAACGTCGTTCTCCTCGATCCATTTCAATACATCCTCCCTGTTTGATCTCATGATGTGCTGGAGGAAGGCCGCGTCGTTGCTTCTCGCAAGATAGGGTCCAATAACAGAGATATAATAACCGCTAGTAGACACAATAACCATTGGTTTGACAAGTGGACGTCCTTTATGCAAGCTGTAGTATTTCCTTTGGAAAGTGAAGTTGGAGCTTTTCTGGATATATACATGTATATAGGTGCCGTCCAGAACTAACAGTGCTTGATTTCCTGTTCCACCAAACAATGATTCAGCTAATGATCTTGTATGCTGTTGAATGACAGTTTCTCTTGTTATGTGCTGAAAGCCAAGGTTCTGGGTAACAAAGTTTTCCATTAATGCCCTCCGCACTGATTGAATAGCCCGACGTACGCTTGCTTTCGATATGTTGAAAATGGTGGACAGAATACTGTTGCATAGGCCGGATTTCATCTTAACAAGAAAAATTCCACGGCTATTCCGAGCACTGCGTACAGAGGTATTCTTAACACTCCTACTGACAGAAGACAACAGGTCGTCAAAGGAATGTTTGCCAAGACCAGTGAGACTTGTGTACTGTTGATCGTTGAAAGCATTTTCTCGGTCAAAATCAAGTCGAGATGTTTCGTACCTCAATGCAGTTTCTTGCAAGTATTGTAGAATGTCGAGGATGGAGCTCCTGTTTAAGTTTGATATTTGTGAGAAAACGGGAATCTGTTTTAGGGCCTCTGAGTTAAACCTGCCATCTGGCATATGTTTAATACAGCACCTTGAACCAAAAGGAATAAGGATATTCTGATGCAGAAAAACAGAGTTTCTCTCACTTGCTGGCATTACAATTAGTTTAGGCCCAGGTCGTTTGCAGATAAAACAACGGGCATGACTGGTGGCGGACGATGGTAGCGGAAGGGTGACCGAGGGTGGACTCCTGGCATATCTGGAAGTGTTTCCTTGTTGTTGCGGTGAATATAAACCATTCTTCGGCGCAGCGGTTTTTCTTTCCATCTTCTTCTTCAGCTGTACGTGGCATTTAAACCTACATATAGTGCAAAGCACATCTCTATCAGATGGATCAGACACACCTATTTTTTTCACCAGCTGCTTTTGTTCTGCTATCAGTACTCGCCTTTCAGTTTTTTTGTTCGTTTTTTGCAAAGGATTCAGGCGAACTCCCATTTCCCAGTGCCTGTCATCTGTTAGAATTTAAAGATTACATATTATCACTATTTTTAATGATTTGCAATTTTATTCACTACAGTTAGAACGAAAAAAATATCAATTTATGAATTTATTAATACGCTTTATTTTCTGTACTAAAATTATGATGGATTGTCAAATTATGCTCTAATTCTACCGTCTCCAATATTATTATCACTGTTTTTTTTTCTCAGTCCCTGAAAATATTATTAGCACTATCAATTTCATTTATTTAGTTCCATTCTACAGTAAAACATGCAAAACAGGGAATAATAACACCTTGCAGGACGTGATATTTCTATATGATATGTTTGCTATAAACGTGCTCTACTGTATTTTAATTAACAAAAATCTCTTCAATTTTATGCGTGTTGTTCTCCAACTTTTACGAGAAGCACCGACTTTTACAGTCGACTGTTTACCTGTATCATCTACGGAGGTACAGATCGAATTGATAATTTTTTTTGAGAAAACTTATCTGTGTTTTGAAACACGTACGGGTATTTGTGAACAGCCCCCCCCCCCCCCCGATATTTAACCCCGGGGCTAATTGAATTACACAAAAAATACTCCTCTTGACATTATAAGAGAGAAAGGTCTCTCTTATAATGTATAGAGGAATATTTTTTGTGTTGCGGTTATTTTGGGTTTTTTTACGATTTTTTCTTATTGTACACACGATGACTAAATGTAATAAATATAATTTGTGAAAAAAATGCCCAATAAGCCCAGGGGTTGAATATCGGGAGGGGGGTTCCTGTTCACACGTACCTGCGCTTTGAAATTCCCCATTATTTTCGTTGAAATAAATGTTCAGCTGAATATTTTTACGTAAAAGAGCTTCCGTACTGTCCTAGTGTGAGAGTAATTCGTCAACTGTAAAAAGTCAGCGCATCTCGTAAAAGTCCAATATTATAAAGTAATGTTTAATTACATGTTCATATGTATATGACTTCCGCAAAAATTCCCTTTCGTTAGATAAACCAACTTTATTTATTTTTTTCCCGAGTTACATTTTTTTTTTGCCTTTCGACAAATAAATTGCTGAATTTTTAATTTAGGGAATAACTATCTTCTAAATTGGTATTTGCGACCGTTAATGCTGATTTAACGGATGTTTGCGAACGTTAAATCAGCATTAACGGTTGCAATTACCAAATTAGAAGATCAGTTATTCCCATTCTAATGCAATCCATACATTTTGTTTGTTGTTTACGTCTTATTTTGTTGAATTTTGTTACATGAAATACGTCACCGGGCATTGTGTTTTTGCGTCGCTTTATTATGACGTCACAATGAAAAAGCTTTCACGCTCGTCAATGCTCGTTTTACTGCTTCAAACATCAGTGCATTAGCCAATCAAAAAGTGTTTTACAAAAGAATTGCATTAGAATGCAATATTCTGTCTGTTTTTATTACTTATGATATAATTTATTTTCAGATAAAATAACATATGTGCCCAAAATAGTTTATATGTATAAGGCACGTACATGTAGCAACTTTTTTACCCAACATTATTTTTGCTATAGAAAATATTCATTGAAAGGCTGGTTACCCCCCCCCCCCCAACATTTGACTACAATAAGATAAGATAAGATTTATTGATATCAATTTGGGGCCCATCAGGGCTTACAAGTAATGATAAAAACATACAAGAAGAAAATCAAAATTGGTAGTAGCAACTAACAGAAGATTAAAGATTATACTACAATAAGATGAAGTGATATTAGGGAAATGTAGTATTGTAACCAAAAAAATGTATTGAAAGAATTTGGCATTTAAAAAGTTGCCTTTTAACCCCCCCCCCCCCCCCCCCCAAGTTGGAAGGTATGTAATTGATGACACAGAGCTATATATTGAGTTCTTATGTTCAAGAAACTTCAAATCCGTTTTCATAATTGTAGATCTATAGATTGATTAGACTCATCTAGTATACATAAATTCATTTAAACCATTGTGACGTCACTTTTGTAAAATAACGTCTACTCAACGAAACATAAACACGGTTAATAATGTCTTTCTTTTAGGAAAAATAGATATAGATACGCATTACGTTTAAAAATAAATGTAAAACAATTTTTTCACGGTATTTAAAACCCTGCATTTTAATTATATTACATTATTATTATTGTATAATAAGAATATTGTAACAAGTCGAGCAGACCCTTGTCACAAAATAAAAACTCCATTGTCAGGCATAACAAGTTGAGGATGGCAACAATCAAAGAACAACAACAACAACAACAACGAATGAGATGCTGACCATTCAGACAATCAATTGACCCGGAAAAAAAAGGAAGGGGGGGGGGGGCGGCGGTGAACTTGTCTTGACTACTTTATACAGTTTATTTATTTATTCTAGAATCTGCAAACAACCTTAGCTCTCGGACTCGAAGTGAAATAACTTTGCGTAAATACTTGCGTTAAAATAATTATGAATTTATTTTTAATATGCGTCAATCCGGACAGTCCCTAACTATCTAATTTCTAAATCTGTATTAAATATCTCCAGCAATCAACTTTATTACTGCCTAACTTATGAGGATACTATACGTAAATTATTCCGGACATATGAATATTCCTAAAATGACTTTATTTTCAGCTTAAACAAATCCGAACAAATACTGCCAAATCCGGACAACCCATTCCGGACAAGAATAACCTATGTGAACTTAACAGTGTGAACTACTCTGGACATCCGAACAAACGATCCGGACAACTATCAAAATATAATTCTGTCATAAACTATAACAAATTAACTTCTGAACTAGGAAACAACTCATAGAAATGTTCCGGTCATAAGTCCTAATTAATAACTCGAACTGTAAACAAACAAATTACTGGTCTACATGACTGGAATAATATCTCTACTCATAATACTGCCCTGTCCGGACGCGCGAGTCTTTATAAAAATTAGCATCATCCACTACAAGATCTATCATCTTGAATACCTTAAGCTTTCTCTGAGGATTTGGTTCAAGAACTAGCAACCACAAGGGATGTAGAGTCAAGATTGAGTGTCGAGATGCTGAAATTGGGTCCTATATATAACCTTCTATCACCAATCAGCGTTTGTCCTTTTTGTCCGGAAAATTTAATAACCAATCCAAACGCTGTACGGATCTATGGAAAATCCGAACAATATCCATATCCGGACAAGCTGAATTAAAACCCTAAATAAACATTTTATGAACAATATAAGACCTTGTCCGGATTACTTTAATTATATGGACACTAAAATACGTAATTAGTTTAATAAATAAAATTATCCAAGACTACGTAGTTTTGTTATAAAAATCAAGTTTCGAATCTAGGCGCCTTCAGAAGTAGTGCGCGTAGTGATATACACAAATACGGAAGTGCGACTTCACAACATAGTACCTAGGATAGATCGATAAAATAAGACAATAGTTCACCATCATAAGGTAAATAAGGGACAAAAATATTGGTCAGCATCATATTACAATAATTCAAGATAAAAATAATGTACAACATGGTTGAATAATGAGAAATCAGGCAGCAGAATCACAGGTGACAAGATGAGTAGTGAAGCGGTCAATCAGACGAAGGAAACGCATGATAAGTACTTAAGAAGTTCGCGAGCGGTAAAATGACGATTTCACATAGATGTAAGTAAAAGAATACGCTGGTACTGAACAGAGATCAATAACCGGTAATTATAAACAACTGTAATCTGTTTAAATGTATTATTTTACCGTATTTACGAAGAAACTTAGAGAATAAAATTTGTAAACAAACTATTGAAAATGGGGGATGTTGTCAAAACACGATCGGTATTACAGCAAGTTTTGTAAACAAAATCTGAATAAAAATAAGACATAATAAATGCTGCTTAAGCTTAATTAATGACTTTAAAGTCGAGTACTATGATTATAGTGTATCTCCATTCAGATTAAATTATTTGTAAACAATACAAGAGTAAGCACATGAACAGCTGATGAAGGTCTCACATATTACACCACCCCCCACTTAAAAAATACAAGATTCTCCTGAATTTTAAGACACATTGAAATTTTTTTTAAGAAAGTCTGATTGGTACATTCATTTTCTTTATTTGGTCAATAATAGAATTGTATTTCTTCGATCTTTTCAGGGCGGCTGCCTCCATCATAGCAAGAAAGTCATGGTCAACATCAGATTTAGCCCCCTTTATCGCAATATCACAAAGTTTCTTGTAATTATAAAATTTTAGCTTACGGTCTACTTCGTCTTGTGGTAGCATGGCTGGTTTGGCAGATCCGGGGAGACATAAGACATTGTACTTAGAAAGAAGTTGAGCTCGCGAGATAGAAATGGTGTCTGCAGAGAGGACGCCATTTGTTTCAAGAGCCAGGGCAGCGAACTCCCAAACCTGCAGCTTTTGGTCAGGTGTGAAGGTTTCCCATCTGGTCGGCGGCCAAGAAATGGTGGTCCCTTCCCGCGAGATGTCAAAAAGAGGCACCCCTTGCCAATTTCTTCTGGCCGCTGGTAAAAGTGGCATCACCCCATACTCCAAAAGGACACGAGCTCTTTCTGTGGACACAAGATCAAATACAACAGAGTGATCAGAGGTTTCTTCTCCGGAGATGGATGAAGGCTGAGACATGATGGATGAAGGTTGGGAGGTAGCAGAGGAGACTGGGTGTTCCACGGCTCCACTGGAGACCAACTGGGGGCCCTCGTCCTCAAGGATTGAAGAAGCTAATGGCTGGAGAGAAGTACACAAGGCGGCAGGGTCTGCAAACTCCCACAGAACTGAGTTTTTGAGGTCTGGCAGATCAATACTGGGGGGTGCTGTGAACTCAAGAGGCTTCTCTACAGATTCCATGGTCTGAGAAGGAACAGATGGGACAGGGTTCTCAGGAGCAGGAGGGGTAGAGTCGACCAGAGGCTTCGTTGCATCAGGAGGAGAGTCCGCATCCTGCTCAATGGTACCTATCGGAATGGCGATTAGAGGACCACCATCACCAGATGCAGATACTGGGGCAGAAGCAGCTTCAGTTGTTGAAATTTCCGTCTGAGGTTCTCGTAGGAAACAAGCAGATGGTTTGGATGGAACATAAGGAGGTGGAGAGGCTCCCTTCCTGATGGACTCTATTAACTTTTCATCAACCCCCAACAGCTTGGACATTTCCTTTAGGAGGATGGGAGAGGAGATAGGCGAAAACAAGGTAGGAATCTGGAAGAATGGATCAGGATGTATGCTCTGCGACTTCCTCATCACAGACGACAGAATCTGAGGGTTCCTGCTGGCCTCTGAAGTCATTTTGATGTTAAAAACGTTGTCTTCTTCTGAAGCAACATGAACCCGGATCAATCCTCCCTCCAAGCTGATGGCCTTGATCGTATATCGCTCGTCTAACTCGGGTTTGGTTGGTGAATATCCCTTTGGTTTCTTCATTACTGGACTGTGGTCTTCTTCTGTCTCTTCTATGTAGTCTGGTCTGAAGTGTTCTTCTGGAGTTAATGAAGAACCTCTTCCCTCCTCCCAACCTTGCTCGAATTCTCTGAGTTTCCTACTGCTGAGACTGTTGCTTCTCACCCATGACACTATCTCTAATCGTGCTCTAATTGCCGCCTCGCTCTTCCAGGGATTTGGTTGAACGATTTTTCTGTAGTCTGATGGATGGACAGAGAACCAGAATCCATTAGCTTCGGAATAGAAATCACTGGGAACATTCTTTAGCCGTCCCAACCCCTTGTGGGCCTCCAGCACGTGGACTTTGAGATCCGCCTTTCTACGCAGTGTTTTTTCTCGTTTACCATCTCTTACTGGGCAAAACGGACAGATGACACGCATCCTCTCATGAGGACGGGAAATCAGGTGGTTCTTCCTGTCTCGATTCGACTTAAATTTGTCTGGGCATAACCAACAAGCATACACTGCAGAGGACATGCTGAAAACGGGTAAAAAAAAAATCTGTCAGGCTCAGTATAATATTCTGAGCCGAGAGCCATGCTGCCTGCAGATACATATTTAATTTGAGTAAAACATTTCTAAAATCCAACCCCCTACCCTACTATCACTAAAATTATTTTCGGGATGGCCAGCAGGACAAGGAAAAGTAAAACATTTTACAACACAACACACCTAAGGCAGATAGCAGATACCACCACAGAGGAGATGCAACACCAAGTGATCCCGTAGATCATATATCAACAGAAAAAATAAAAACAAAATACAGACCCAACATCCACTTCAAGGATTCTTCATGGTCACCAAAAACCGCAGGAGCACACCCTGGGTGATCAGGCCAGTTGTGCATCCTCAACCAAGGGCGCGACCCTTCACACAGTGTCACCTAGACACTAGCATCCTCCCCACTTCACCATAATCAAAACACAACAAATTATTAAAAGAAAAATCTGCTCCCAAAGCTACCCCTGTAATATATCAACAGGAATTACACAATGCCCCGGTAGCGGAGGAACACAATTCTTCCCACAGGTACAATGGATACCAAACATTCCTTCCAGAAAAATTACTCAATTACTGCGCTGAAGAGACCTGAATTTCTCTCTGCAACCTCCTTATCCATGCTGGCACATCCCTCCCCTTATAAACTGATAAGCGATCTATGTGATATAATTTTGCTTCTTTTCTAGCACTCCGTTTGACTCGATACGTGGTATCATCAATTTTCTCAAGGACAATGCAGGGACCACTCCAGGGACAAGATAACTTCTTGCAAATCCCCTTTTTCTGTAAAGGTTCGTAGAGCCACACCAGCTGACCAATGTCAAGGGACTTTTTGCTGGCTTTAATGTCGTAATAACGTTTCTGATGTTCTGCACTTGTTTTCAGATTATGTCTAGCAAGTTCATGAATAGAGTGGAGTTTTGCTTGGAGATCAGCTATGTAATCCTGGGTGTCAGACTCTGTTTCATTGGTTGGGAGACATGTAACAGCTTCAAGTGGCATGGTTATGTTCCTACCCAATACCATAACATTTGGTGTAAAGTGTGTGCTACTGTGAACTGAGGAACGGTATGCCATCATTACTTGGGGTAGATACTCGTCCCATCTGTTCTGTTCTTTTTCACAATACATGGTAAGCATGGCTGCTAAGGTACGATTGAAACGTTCAATATTTCCATTACTTTGAGGTCTCATACTAGTTGTTCTGGTTTTGTCTATATGAAAAAGTTGACACATCTGTTGAAATAGCTGAGATTCGAAGTTGCGACCTTGGTCAGAATGGATCTGGAGTGGAGTGCCAAAACGACAAAGGAATTCGTTGACTAGGACTTTGACAACTGTTTCTGCCTCCTGATTGGGTATTGCATAGGCCTCTGTCCACTTGGTGAAACAGTCGCAGACGACCAGTATATACTTGTTGCCTTGGAGTGATAGAGGAAGTGGACCCATGATGTCAATCTCAATCCTTTCCATTGGTTCACCAACCAGATACTGTCTAAGGGGTGCAACTCTTTTGTCAACAGTCTTCTTTCTGGCAGAACATCTGGAACAAGTTCTTATGTATTCTTCTACAGACTCTTTAAGGTTTGGCCAATAATATTTATTCTTGATTCTTTCCAGGGTTTTCTCAATGCCAAGATGACCAGCAGACGGGATGTCATGGTAATATTTGATAACTTCGGACTGCTTTGTTAAAGGTACAACTAACTGAATTTTGGTTTCTTTGTCATCTGCTTTCCAGATTCTGTATAGAATGCCACCCTGTATTTGTAATCTATCCCATTGTCTCCACAGTGTTTTTGTAGAACTTGAAAGGTGTGAAATATCATTCCAGACAGGTTTGTCGGAGGCGTCATCTAGTAGTGTCATGATAGGCGAGATGTTCTGGTCTTGTAGCTGGAGTAAACGGATGTGGTCAGGCTCCCAACCTTGCAGTATGGCTGTATTATGAAATTGAGGGGGTTCTGAACTTTGATTCTGACCTCTGGTAACAATACAAACATGTTCTGTATCTTTGTCATTACAGCTAGTCTCTTCATTCTCATGGTTGTTCTCCACATCATTGTTTTGCTGATGTTTACAGGCTTTACATGGTCTTCTAGATAAGGCGTCAGCATTGTTGTGTTTGATTCCTGGGCGATGGACAACTGTAAGGTTATAGGTTCCTAGCTCTTGTAACCATCTGGCAACCTGCCCTGTAGGATTCTTAAGGTTTCTCATCCAGTTGACTGCTGCATTGTCTGTTCTGAGAAGAACTGGTTGGCCATACAGGTATGGGTGAAAATGTTTAAGGGCACACACAACTGCTAACAGCTCTTTGCGAGTAGTACAGTAAGACTGTTCATGTTTGTTGAGTGCCTTACTGTAATATGAGACTACCTTCTCCTGATCGTTTTCTATTTGTGACAACACTGCTCCTACTGCCATGTTACTTGCATCAGTATCTAGTATGAAACTCTGGCCAGGTATTGGATAAATCAAAATGGGGGGAGAAACAAGTACTTCTTTGAGTTTTTGGAAAGCCATAGAACAGTCTTCATTCCACTGGAATTTCTTATCTTTTTGACAAGCCAAATGGAGGGGTCGGGCAATTGCTGCAAATCCCTGTACGAATCTCCTATAGTAGGAACATAACCCCAGAAAGCTTCTTACTTCTTTGACACTGGTAGGTATGGGCCAATCTTGAACAGCTTTTGTTTTGTCTGGATCTGTATGGATGCCTTTTTCTGATACTACATGCCCTAATACTTTAATTTCTTTTTGGAACAGAGAGCACTTGGAAGGTTTGAGCTTGAGATTGGCAGCCTGGAGTCTCATGAAAACATGTTCTAATCTACTTAAGGTATCTTCAACTGTCTTTCCAGGTACAATAATATCGTCAATGTAAATCAGGCATTCTCGCCACTGGAGACCTCGGAATACGTCTTCCATCAATCGTTCAAAAGTAGAGGGCGAGTTGGCAAGTCCAAATGGCATCACAGTAAATTGGTAGAGTCCTTGACTGGTTGAAAAAGCTGTCTTGTGTTTATCAGCTGGATCCATCCCAATCTGCCAAAATCCAGAGTTGAGGTCCATACAACTAAACCATTTTGACTCTGACAAAGAATCAAGGCATTCATCTATGCGTGGTAAGGGATAGGCATCTTTGACTGTCACATCATTCAATCTCCGATAATCGACACAAAATCTGGTAGAACCATCTTTCTTGGTAACCAGGACAATAGGAGATGACCATGCACTGTTTGATGGCTCAATAACATTTCTTTTTAGCATCTTTTCTAGTTCCTGTTTCTCAACCTCACGTTTGCCAAAAGGTAATCTTCGTGGAGGCTGTCTAATTGGATTTGCTGGACCAGTGTTGATTTTGTGCTGTACCAAATCTGTTCTTCCAAGGTCATCTGATGATTGTGAAAAGACATCCTGGTACTTAATTAGTAGATTCTTTAACTTTGCAGTTTCCTCATTCTGTAGGTGCCTGGAACTACGTTGCAGAAGGTCAAGAAGGTGTTCTGGCAGTTCGGGGTTGCTATCATCAGGATTCTTGGTTTCAGTGATCTTGCAGCATGACTGGTCTGGAGAAGAAGACTGTTCGTAAAACGACTCACAAGTGCCAAGTTTCATGTTTGGATAAAGGGTAACTGGGTTGCTGCTAAAATTTTGAATAACTGCCAATTGGTTGGTTGAACGGGTGTCTACAATGCCTGGGAGTAGTGAAATGTTTTTGTCTTGAAAAATTGCTGCTGGTGTTTCTACTAGGCCAAACTCTGCCAAATGCTCTGCTTGAGGTATCAAAATTGGAATAACTACTTTCGTTTCAGGTGGAATGACCATCGTCTCCTTGACTGCAACTCTACAAACCATGCTTGCTTCACCTCCAAGCCAGCACTTGATGTCACCTTCATGGGTACATAGAACCAATCTCCCGAGATCCAATTTCTGCACATTCTTCATAAGGAAATCTTGACCAAGGATACCTTCATTCAGCACATCACACACAACCACAGGAAGGGTACACTTAAATGGACCAAGTACCACTGGAATTTCTGCACGGCCATAGACTGTAATTTCTCTGTTGTTAACATCAACCAGTGTCCTTTTGTCCTTCTCTAACTGTGGCTTGACATGTGGATCTATACTGTCAAACACATACTTGGAAATGATTGTTGCTGTTGAACCTGTGTCAACTAAAAAATTTGTCTGAAAACCACCCACCAACCCAGATACATAAAGGCCATCATCCCATTTCTTTTCAGTTTTACTAATGTGTCCTAATCTAATATTTTCATCCCATTCTAAATTTTCTTTAGGCCTTTCATGTGTATCATCCGCCAAGCTCCGACCTAGTAAGCCGACGGTTTGAAGTTTCCCTGACTGGATGCTCTTTGTTGCTTGCTGCTAGGGTTGTATCATCTGTTTCTCATGTCAGGATTTTGTTTGTTCATAGGACAATCTCTCATAAAGTGGTCAGGGGCATGGCAAATGTAGCACTCTCTGTTGTTGAAATTCTGTCTGCCACCAAATTTCCCTGGCCGTCCGGATTCTAGCTTTTCAAGTCTGACGAGAATCTGCTTCAAGGCATCTGTCACTTCTGTCTGGGCTGCACCGGCACCACTCTGGCTTTTCCTGACGTCTTTTTCTTCCCCAATTGCTCTAACAGGTTGTTTCCGTTTTTCACAATCACCTAGGACAGCTTCATAGCGCTCAATTACCTCTACAGCATCGGCGATCGTCTGACAGTCTTTATCTATGCAGCGGCACTTCATCTCTAGTGTTATACTTTTATAAAGCTGGTTAATGGACAGCGCCTCTTGTGCTATGGCATCCAGGTTAGGATAGGCCTTCTGTGACATCTGCCTCAAATCGTCAGCCAAAGCTGCTATAGATTCGTTTGGTGTGCGTCTTCTTGATTCAAATCGGGAGAACCAGCGATTCTGTTGTCGGGAGCTTCCAAATCTTTGCTCAAGTTTATCAACAAGGACAGCATATGGTTGCCTAGATTCAACAGGTAGACTATTGTAGAACGTGCGTGCAGGGCCCCGTAGACATGCAGCTGGCGCTAATACCTTGTCATGGTCACCCCATTTTCCCAATTCAGCGCAAACTTCAAAGTGTAAAATATATTCCTGCCAATCATCGCTGCCATTGTAAGGTTCGGGTTTTAGATTTAAACCTCTCGCACCTGGTCTAGGTTGCCAGTCACCTGCACCTCGTCTATCTAGGTCAAGATCAAATTCATCTTCATGCTCCGATAGCTGGTCGATCTCATTCTCTTGGTCTTGTGGTACATTTATAACAACTTCGTTATCAGGAGATGCCATTTTGCGTCAGACAGAGAGCTCAATCACAAGAAGATACTTAAAAGAGAGAACAGAGCAAAACTTAAAAAATTTACCCAAATCAGAAGACACAACTGACGAGAGTTCGCATCCTGGAAATTACAAACATGTAAAATCCCACTTCTGACACCAGTTTGTAACAAGTCGAGCGGACCCTTGTTACAAATTAAAACTCCATTGTCAGGCATAACAAGTTTTTATTGAGGATGGCAACAATCAAAGAACAACAACAACAACAACAACAACGAATGAGATGCTGACCATTCAGACAATCAATTGACCCGGAAAAAAAGGAAGGGGGGGGGGGTGAACTTGTCTTGACTACTTTATACAGTTTATTTATTTATTCTAGAATCTGCAAACAACCTTAGCTCTCGGACTCGAAGTGAAATAACTTTGCGTAAATACTTGCGTTAAAATAATTATGAATTTATTTTTAATATGCGTCAATCCGGACAGTCCCTAACTATCTAATTTCTAAATCTGTATTAAATATCTCCAGCAATCAACTTTATTACTGCCTAACTTATGAGGATACTATACGTAAATTATTCCGGACATATGAATATTCCTAAAATGACTTTATTTTCAGCTTAAACAAATCCGAACAAATACTGCCAAATCCGGACAACCCATTCCGAACAAGAATAACCTATGTGAACTTAACAGTGTGAACTACTCTGGACATCCGGACAACTATATATCAAAATATAATTCTGTCATCAACTATTACAAATTAACTTCTGAACTTGGAAACAACTAATAGAAATGTTCCGGTCATAAGTCCTAATTAATAACTAAAACTATAAACAAACAAATAACTGGTCTACATGACTGGAATAATATCTCTACTCATAATACTGCCCTGTCCGGACGCGCGAGTCTTTATAAAAATTAGCATCATCCACTACAAGATCTATCATCTTGAATACCTTAAGCTTTCTCTGAGGATTTGGTTCAAGAACTAGCAACCACAAGGGATGTAGAGTCAAGATTGAGTGTCGAGATGCTGAAATTGGGTCCTATATATAACCTTCTATCACCAATCAGCGTTTGTCCTTTTTGTCCGGAAAATAATTGACCAATCCAAACGCTGTACGGATCTATGGAAAATCCGAACAATATACAATCTCCGGACAAGCTGAATTAAAACCCTTAATAAACATTTAATGAACAATACAAGACCTTGTCCGGATTACTATAATTATATGGACACTAAAATACGTGATTAATTCAATAAATAAAATTATCCAAGACTATGTAGTTTTGTTATAAAAATCAAGTTTCGAATCTAGGCGCCTTCAGAAGTAGTGCGCGTAGTGATATACACAAATTCGGAAGTGCGACTTCACAACATAGTACCTAGGATAGATCGATAAAATAAGACAATAGTTCACCAT